>CABHPR010127225.1:0-64280 GCA_902168415.1 Peromyscus melanophrys | reverse complement strand
TCAGATTGCTGTTGTTTCTGGTTTCCTTCACTGCTTAAGCTTTTCTTCAATTGCTCTCCGCAAGTTGGAAGTTTAGCTGGACAGGGTCTTGCTCTGAGGTTACCACTCCATTTATTCCATTTAGCATCAGGCATTTACTTAAACTTTTTATCTCCTGCAGTACTGAACTGAGCTCAATTATACTTCCTAATGTTCCTCCAGAAATTTTGGACAAGGGCAGAAAACAGCTACATTTTTGCCAAAATATCACAAGAATGGTCTCTAGGCCTTAGTAACATTCTTCCCCTCTGAAACTTCTTGAGCGGGGCCCACATTGCTCTCAGAGCTACTGTCTTCCATCGTATCAGCACAGCCCATTAAGCCCCACTTAAGTGTTCAACTGCTTTACTATTCCAAAGTCCCAAAGTCTTCCATAGTCCTCAAACAATAGCGAAGTTGGGCCTTTCTCAGCGAGATCACAGTCTTTAGTACCTCCTTCTGTCTTAGTCACTGTTTTATTGCTGTGAAGAAACACAATGGCCACGACAACTCTCATCAAGGAAGGCAATGGGGGCTTCCTTACAGTTTCAGAGGTTTATTTAGTCCATTGTCATCATGGCAGACAATGTGGTAGCAGGCATGACAGGCATGGTGCTGGAAAAGTAGCTGAGAGCTACATCCTGATCTTCAGGCAGAGAGTCACAGAGAATGGGCTTATCATGGGCTTTTTGAAACCTCATAGACCACTCCCAGGAACACATTTCCTCTAACAAAACCACATCTCCTGATTCTTCTAATCCTTTCAAACAGTTCCACTCCCTGGTGACTAAGCATTCAAATATATGAGCCTATTGGGGCTGTTCTTATTCAATCTACCACATTCCTAAAATTATTACTAATGTTAAGAAGTGTGACGGTCAGTGTTGATTATTAAATTTCTCTTCCTTTAGATGATTGAAGCTAATATTTTTCCTTTGGTTTTCATGGATACTATTTCTAGTACAAGCAGTATCATAAAACACTTAGTCTTCTGATTCTGACATTTCATTTTCTAAAATGTATTTTAAGATTAATACATTTTATATAATAGAGACATATTTGTTTTCTTTCAATAGGTTAATATTCAGTTGCATAGATACATAGCATTTTACTTTTATTTGTAAGTTGCTGATTATGTGCTATTTATACTGTATAGTTTTGTGATTAGTGTTGTTATAAATATTTGAGTAAAAGTATTTAAAATCATGTTTCTAAATAGTTTCAAATGAAGATATACAGTCACCAGCAGAGACATGGAAAACAGCAGCATAATTAACTAGCAATGAAATTCAACTTAGAATCTGTGAAAAATCATTTTACAACTGTGAGTGTGGCTATTAAGAACAGTGTAAATAAAACAAGTATTAGAACAACCGGTACACTTTGAGTGAGAGTAAAAATTACTCCAGCTATTATGGGAAAAGATATGTAGGCTTCTTTGATACAGAGAAATAATAAATATATGAATTGATGAAGCATCCAATCCTGGGAATATTCTCAAAAGCACTTTCACATTTATTGATTGACTGATTTAAGACATTTTTATTCATTTTACATACCAACCACAGATCCCCCTCTTCCCTTCTTCTGCCCCTCCAGCCTTCCCCCAACCCACCCTCCATTCCCTCCTACAAGAAAGTAAGGCCTCCCATGGGGAGTCAGCAGAGCCTGGTACGTTCTGTAGAGCAGGTCCAAGCCTCTCCTCCTGCCTCAAGGCTGTGCAAGGTGTCACCCCATAGGCAGTTGGCTCCAAAAAGCTCATGCACCAGGGATGTATTCTCATCTTACTGCAGGGGGCCCCTTAAGCAGATCAAGCTACACAACTGTCTTGCTAAGCAGAGGGCCTAGTCCAGTCCTGTGGAGGTTCCATAGCAGTTGTCCTAAATTTCATGAGTTCCCACTAGTTTGGTTTGGTTGTCTCTGTAGGTTTCCCCATCATGATCATGGTGCACTTGCTCATAGAATCCCTCTTCTCTCTCTTTGACTGGACTCCTGGAGCTCAGCCTGGTATTTGGTTGTGGATTTCTGCATCTGCCTCCATCAGTTACTGGATGAAGGCTCTATGATGACAGTTAGGGTATTCACCAATCTGATTACTGGAGTAGGCCAGTTCAGGCACCCTCTCCACTATTGCTAGTAGTCTAAGCTGGGGTCATCCTTGGGGATTCCTGGGAACTTCCCTAGCACCAGGTTTCTCCCTTTCCCCATGATGTCTCCCTCTATCATGGTATCTCTTTCATTGCTCTTCCACTCTGTCCCTGTTCCAGCTCGACCATCCTGTTCCCTTATGCTCTCATCCCCCATCCCCTACCCTCCATTGCCCAACCCTCACCCCCAGTTTACTCCAGAGGTCTCATCTATTTCCCCTTCCCAGGATGATCCATGTCTCCCTCTTTGAGTCTTCCTTGTTAGCTAGCTTCTCTGGAGCTGTGAGTTATAGTCTGGTTATCCTTTGTTTTACATCTAGTATCCACTTATGAGTGAGTACATACCATGTTTGTCCTTCTGAGTCTGGGTAACCTCACTCAGGATATTTTCTAGTTCCATCCATTTGCCTGCAAATTTCATGATGTCATTATTTTTTACTGCTGAGTATTACAGCACCATGTGCAACAGTGGAGATCTAGAACACAAGCTTTATGTTGAGATTAGGAAAATCCATTACACATTCTAGCTTATGGTACATTCGCTGATTATATAGTCTGTAATTATTTTACTTTTTTTCTTTAAGCAGCATGGCAAAGAATAGTTTATTGAGTATCCTGTGGAAGAGCAGCAGGCTAGGCATGGACTAGTAGTACCACCCACAATGTAAGGCAATCAGCTGAGTGGTAATTCATCTGGCAGAAACACTCTTACAGTTACAGTGAGTTTATTTGTGTGCAGTCCTTGCATATAATTCACATCACACAAAGGGGGATATTCTGGATTATCTGGTGTATAGTTCTGAGATGTTAGCATGAGCCATGATGCATATAATTTACATCTTCATGATCTTTGATTTGTAAATAGGGGTTCATGAAAGTCAGGGTCATGCGAATAAAGATGGTCCTGGTTGATCAAATGTCAGATCATGTCAAAGTCTTGGGTCACAGGCAGTAGGGCTGCAGCTCTGAGGTGTCAGGTTTATGAAGGTCCTAATGAAAACCAGCTTCATTTCCTAGGGTCTTTTAATAAAATAATCTACTTTTTGTGTTGGTGTACAGGGGGTGTGCTCATATGCATGGGTGTGCTCATATTCATGTGCATAGAGAGTCCAGAGATCAACTTTGGGTATCATTCTATATCACTTTCTATCATATGCTTTGAGGCAGAGTCTCACACTGCATGTGGATCTTGCTGTTTTGGCTAGGCTAGTTGGCAAGTGAATGTTCAGATGCATGCATCCCAATGTGGTAGAATATTAATTTAAGATGTGTCACATTCATTTATGCTGTGGAATATTTGTTTACTGATGCAAGGATGAGTTGCTTTCTTTTATGTTGCATTTGTTTAACTCAGGAAAGCTGTGTTACACTATTGCTGAAGACACCATACACTTAAATAGAAAAATATGGAGATAGCAATCTGGTACTGATGTGGAAGCCTCATTCCTACATGCTAGCTTTAATAGTACTGAAAGGTGCTATATATAATACCCAAGGGAGTCATTTTCATTTTTACACAACTGGCAATGCTGTGTGTGAGCTTATGATAATAATTGGCCTGGCAAGATGTGTCCACTGGTAAAATAGTAGCATGAACATCATGGAAGGAACCAACCACTTTCTGATTGGATTTCAATCCCACTCCACAAAATGAAACTCATACCTGGAACCATTACTGAGCCAAAAACTTGTAGCTAGCCAGGTCCTAGGTCCTTGGAGAAGAACCTACTACTATTATTCTACTAAATGGACACAATACTATACCGACTCCTAATGACTTATTGTTATCCCATAGATTAATACAACTCTCAACCTTCAATTAATCTTATAATTGCAGTAGATGGTGGTTAACACTGAGACCCAAAACTGGTCCAGTTGTAGAAAATAAGAGACTGTAGCTGCTCTACCCTAAGTGGGACATATATGTCACACTTCATCCTCTCAAAGCCCACAGATAATTGCAGGAGAGGGGGCAAACAGACTATAAGAGTGAGCGGCCTTTGATCAATACAAGGAAACCATTTCTTCCAGACACATCAGAGAAGCTAGCTGCACATATGAACCGACAGTTACTGTGATAGCATGCACAACTGCCATGAAAGCACAATCCAGACAAAATCCTAGCATGGAAAGGATGAGGTAGACTTAAAGTTCCCTTATTTGTTCATCTGTTTTGTTTTTCACTTTTTACCTGTTTTATTTTTGTTGAGAGAGGACATGAAGTTGGGTGTGTAGGGAGGTGGGGAGGATGTGTGAGAAGTTGGGGGAGGGGAAATAATATGATCAAAATATATTGTATTAACAAAAAGACTGTCGGCCCTGGTAAGTCCACCATGTTCATGTTCCAGTGGAAGGCCACATATCCAAGAATATATGGGCAGCATAAATTGGACTGGTTTGGTGAAAAAAACCCCCACAAATTTTGGGGTTTAGAGAAGAAAGAATAGATCTGAGAGGAATGGTGTGGTAGTTTGAATTAGAATAGGCTTGTAGATTTGAATATTTGGTGTCTTAGTTGTAGGAGAAAATGCAGGCATGTCCTGACATCCAGGCTACTTGGTATGCGGTGCTTCTAAATAAGAAGCAAGGCACATCATGCTTCTGAGTATTCCAAGAAATCAGAACACTGAGTTTTGAGGTAGCATGAGCAGCTGGGTAACAGATGCTCTCAATGTCCCTTTTAACACGCTTCTTTGGCATTGAGACTGTGTGGTTTGAAAGAAAATGACTTCTATGGGCTCATAGGAAGTGGCACTATTAGGAGCTGTGGCCTTGTTGAAGTAGGTGTGGCATTGTTGGAGGAAGTGTGTCACTGGAGGTGGGCTTTGAGGTCGCAGATGCTCAAGCCACGCCCAAAGTGGCACTCTCTTCCTGCTGTCTACATACCCTAATGTAGAACTCTCACTTACCTCTCCAGCACCATGTCTGCCTGCATGCTGCCAGTCTTCCCCCCATGATGACATGGACTAAACCTCTGAACTTTAAGCCAGTCCCAATTAATTGCTTTCCTTTATAGAGTTGCTGTGGTCATAGTGTCTCTTCAGAGCAACAGAAAACCTAACACAAAAGTTGTTACCAGGGACTGGGGTATTGCTGTGATAGGCTGGATTGTGCTTTTGTTTGGAAGAATATGGACTGCTTTGACACTTTGTACTAGAAAAGTGGTTGAATGCTTTAAGCATGGCTTAATGGGAACTACTAGTAATGGCATAGAAGACAGCAGTGCTGAGGGAGATTTGAACTTCAGGGGCCCGGCTCAAGAGGCTTCAAACAAGAAGAACAATAGTATGTGCCCTAGAGACCATTTTTAGAAATTTTGGCAAAAAATGTGGCTGCTTTCTGTGGCTTGTCCAAAAAAATCTGCCCGAGGCAGAGGAAATTTCCAGACAGCCTAGTATTAACTGTGTTACTTGGTTATTAGTAGCCACACTTGGTAAATTTAAAATGAAAAGGAGCACGCCGAGCAAGGAAAAATATAAAATTACTTCTGGAGGAGAAAAGGAGCATCAGGAGGTGTATACAGATTAAAAAAAAACTGATGCTAAGTGGAATAAAGTGAGTGGTGACCTCAGAGCAAGACCCTACCCAGCTAAGCTTCCAACTTATAAAAGGGAATTAAAGTGAAAAGTAGTTAAAGCAAAGCTAGGGCCAGACATAGTGGTACACACCTTTAATCCTAGCACTCAGAAGGCAGAGACTTGTTGATCTCTGAGTTCAAGGTCAGCCTGGACTACAGAGTGAGTTCCAAGACAGTCAAAATTAGGCAGTGAAGGAAATCATTGAAAACAGAAAGCTGGTGAAAATGTACTTGAACAAGGAGGCCATGTTCCAGCCCCAGCAAGCTACAGAACTTGGCAGCTTTGGCCACATAGTTCTGGCTTTAGAGTCAAGGATAGAAGAAAGGCATTATGGAATCTCCCTTCGTGGTTAAGGAAACCGTTGAGACCAGGCACATGTCAGGGGTGTCCCTGTATGGAGGCCTAGAGAGGTCATTGTGTGAAGCTGTGAAGGTGAAGCCTGGATCACCTTGGAGACCTCAAAATGTTGGAGATGCCAGAGCTGTAGGATACCTGCCAAGGAGAGCTGCTAACAAGGAGTGGAACCAGCTCAAGAGAAAGAAGTATGCTGCAGTCAACAGAGAGGAAAGGAGTTGGAGATCTGAAGAGCATTTTGGCATCAGACACAGAGATGCAGACTTTGGCATTTGCCCAGATGATTTTCTGTTTTGCTTTGGTGCAGTATTTCCCCACTGTGCTCCCTTTCCTCCATTTTGGGATAGTAATGTATATCCTGTGCCACTCTATGTTGGAAGTATGTGATCTGCTTTTTGATTTTGATTTTATAAGGGATTACACTTAAGAGATTTCATGAGTCTCAGAAGAGAATCTGGACTTTGGACTTTTACTGGGTTGAAACTATTATAGACTATGGGGACTTTTAAAGTTGAACTTAATGCGTTTCTGCCTTATGATATGGCTACAAGCCATATTTGAATGCTTGGTTATTGTTAGGGAGTGATGCTACCAAAGAGGGAATAGGAGTTGGAGAGAGAGAGAGGGAGGGAGGGAGGGAGAGAGAGAGAGAGAGAGAGAGAGAGAGAGAGAGAGAGAGAGAGAGAGAGAGAGAGAGAGAGAGAGAAAGAACAGAGCTTCCAGGATCACGCAGCAGCAAGCCAGAGGCTCCACCCGAACATCTGGACCTTTTTGGTTATATGGTCACTGGATCAAATCTGGCTACTTCCTGTTGGCATGGGATGATGTGCGGAAGGGGGGTTGGGAGTTGGTGGGCTTGTGCTCAGCAGCAGGTGTGGGTGAAGAAGCGTTCGGTTGACTGTCACCCAGGAGACCAAGCAAATCCTTTCCTAGAGGAAGCAAAGAAGGCAAGGGGCTAGAAGGAAAAATAGACAAGTGAGAATAACTGGTCTCACAGTAGGGTTGAGCCAGGCAAAAATGGAGAACTTCCACCAGAGTAAGGGAGAGGTAGTGGGTTGATTATGCCTTCTAAGGTCCTCCCAATTTTCTAGAGTGGCTTGACCCAAGTCTCTACCAGTCCAGACTTGCTAATGGAGTAGCAGCACTCTTTCCCCAGGAACATGCAGCTGTCTATAAAACAGCTGGAACAGATTTACACCTTGGTGTCATAGCAAAGGCTATGGTTTTGAATTAAGAAGCATGAACATTTTTCCTATGTCTAGAGAGCTTTATATATGTTTTATCCCAATGAAATGCACCTTTAACTATATACTTACAAGACAACCAAAGGAAATTTAAAATCTTGAGCTTGTGACTGAATAGAGTAGTAGTGCTCTGTCAGTTTATCAGAACTCCATGTATCAATGCTAAAACTCTGAACTTTTAACAATAGCATAGAAAGGGGACAGAAATCTGAAGCAGTTCCCATTTGCACATACCTTGAGTCACTTACTTACAGCTTTACAATTTGCATTTATACATCTTAAATCATTTTCTGAGACCCTCAGAACTTACTTAAGCTTTCACATCCTCAGACCTTTATGTATCTTAAAATATTTTCTTAGACCTTCAAGACTTGCACAGACTTTAACCCCTTTTTCCATCTAATCACATAATTACTAGAGACACAAGTAATTATTACTGAGAACATTCATTGCAAATCATGTTCTTTTATGGAAAATTACATCTCAAATCTGTTTCTCCTTTAATATAAAGCCTGTGAGCAAGGCAAACTTGTTTGTACTTTTAACAAGAGACCTAGTAGCTTTAACTAACTAATGAACTGCCAAGGTGGTTGTAACCTTGGTGGGGGACACAGCTGATTTTCTACTGTTACCTAGCTGACAAAACTACAGTTAGCCTAGCCATCATTGTGATCAGAGATTTGAGAAGGACCAGCCGGAATGACAGAGACTCATCCATAATCCTTTGCCCAGACAGTTATACCAAGATCTTGTGGTCTCCATAATGTTGGGTGTAAGGGTACCTGGACAGCAGCCTTGACTTCCACACTCAGAAGAAGAGGAGATTTTCTCTGGAGGAGGAAGGGAGGTATTTGTAGTGGGTAGCCATTCCAGCTTTGATCTGGAAGTTCCAGCCCCCATTGAGGCTTCGGTAACTCATGCCTACAAGGCAGGGCCGAGAGGACCCTGAAGACCTGAGATCCAGTTGTGCCAGCCCTCTTGGTTCCTAGACGCTGGACGCTGGAGGTAGATGGAGCAGAGTTCTCCAGAGAACACCACCGGACTGCACTACACCTTTCCCAGACCCTGTTACCTATCCCTTCATTTGTGAGTTACCCCACAAAATAAACCTCCCTTTTAACCATGTGGAGTTGCCTTAATAATTTCACCAATAGGGATTGACCTTACTTTGTCTAGGCAAAGTGAGGCAATTAGCTCTCCAGTGTTCTGATTGTCTATTTGGGCCAAGCCCTGGCAGCAGAAAAGGCATTGGGGCAGTCTTGCCCAGTGGTCCACTGTCTTCTTGGAGACTTTGGGGGTCACTGCCAGGATGTGGGAGTCTCTGTCTGTCATATGAGTTTAAATATCTTAAATGCCATATTTAGCAAATCTCCCACAAACCTATTATAGTTCTGAACATCTCAGGGCTTAATCATCTTTAACGGTTTATAATAAAATAATAATTTCTGAATTGAAGCTCTTTTAGTATCAACATAAGACTTATAAACATAGTCTTCAAAGATACTTCCCTGATCCTTATATAGTGTACCATTATAGAACCTAACAGTCTCTGTATGACTCAGTTTGCCAACTTATCAATGGCTTAACAAAGATAGCAAACAACAAGGAGGTCAGACATACATCTTTAAATCAGTCTCTGTTAGCTTGAGTAGACCTGAAGTAGGGAGAGCATTCTGGAAGCCAGGGGTTCCAAGTTGTTAGTTTTTGTTGTTGTTGTATGATTTTGGTTTTTTTGCTAGACTGCATAGGTCATCATTTTATTGCATCATAAGATAGGAATACCTCAGTCTCTGGTGTTTATCTGTGGTCCTAACTTTTAGCTTTTTATTTGCCTATTTATCAAGAATCATATATTGTCAAAGACATTATAATAAAATATGTTATAAATTTTAAAATGTCCCATAGCCTTATAAACTTAAACATTTTAAAAGCTGTTTCTTAAAAACATTCAGTTTATTTAAACTTTCTGTAAAACTCTAAAATTTCCTTTTAAAGAAGTTTAAGATCTCTCAACTGTGTGTTCTGGCAATATCCAACCAAAGTACCTTTTTTAATTTCAAGAATGAAGACATAAAGCACAACCAGAATTTGTAGAAGGCAAAAGCAAGTTTCAACCGTGTAAACAATTCAGTGTCACTAAAATCAATACCAAGTGGATTACTCCACTGCTACAAAGTCTGGCGGCCAGCAAGATACATTTTTGTATATGAATGCATGGAGGAGCAGTTTTAATGCCTCATTAAACCAGCATTGTTTTAAATTCTATCTTTCATAAACCTTGTTTTCTGGGCAGGAGAAGGATTATACAAAAAAATCTTATCCCAGTTGAAAAAGTATCCTTTGAGTCCTGTTGTCTCATTGGCTAACTCATACCATGTGATCACTCTCAGTCAAATTTTTAACCATAACTTAGCTGTTTTTTAATAAAGTAGAACAGCATAAAACAAACTTATTATCATTTACACTCACATGACATATGGATCTCTGTTATCACACCAGATTGATTCAGTGGCCAGAAAGCCCAGAGGTAAAGTCTGAGCCCTGGCAGCTAGTGGCAACAGTTGAGCTATTGCCAGGACACAGAGAACACACTAAGACCAGCCAGAAACAAACATGCAGTGGGCACATACAATTATACATTCAACTGAGCCTGACACAGTTTTGTGTGGCTCCATGTTCACAACAAAACTTACAGGCACAGATCCATCCATATATACAAAATAGACAAACCTTTTCCTACCTCCTCTAGTGTTGGAATTTTAGGGGAGGATTACCTTGTGAGCCATTGAATTTAATTTTTGGGGGCACAGAGGTGTTACAGTGGGATTGGCTGCCAGCTTTCTTATCAGAGAAAGGCAAGGAGAAGGGAGGAAGATGGGGAGGAGTTGGATATAGGGGATGGGGTTGACCATTAGGTGGAGACTGTGGTGGAATAGAAGAAAGAGGGGAAGTAGGAGAAGGGAGAGGAAGAGAGGAAGGTGGAGAAGGTGGAGAAGGCTGGAAAACCTTGTCAAAGAGGGGGATGATTGGGGAAGGGTGGGTAAAGGGAAGAAGGCTGGCCAGCAGATGAAATATGTAGTGTTGTAAGGGATAGGGATAGACAGGGTTCAGGGAAGGGGTTCCAGTATCTCAGGTAGCTCAGTTAGGTTGGAGGGCTCAGGGTCCAAGTGCCCAGAGGAAAAGGTGTCTGGAGCCACTCTAACCCTGGCCAACAAGACCTTGGCCATTAAGCACTGGCTACAGAGAGAGGGTCAGAGCACAGAACTCAAAAGCCCTGGACATAAGGGGGTCCAGACCATATGTCCAAATGCCAGTAGAAATTACTGAGGCCAGGCCACAGAACAAAAGAAAACCAGGCATTTAGGGCATATGGTTAGAGACAGCTCCAATTTAGATAAATTTCCAAGCAGACACCCCAGGGGGTGACTGAGGATTGGGTTTAGACCTGGGGCTGCCCATTTCCAAGCCTGTACTAGAGACTGAAGACTAGGGCAAGGCATCCCACATGATAGCCTGGGGTAGAGCAGTGAGGGTGGGGTAGCTCTGGGAAGGATGTCTCCAAACCTGGAAGAGATAACTGGTACCTCCTTAGGTGGTGGATGGGAAATGGACTTACCCTTAGTTGAAAGCCAGTTGCATCTGGCCGAGAGAAAGACAGGAGAGGAACAGCCCCCCACACATCTGGAAGATCCAGTCAACTGAGCTGGGGACTCAACTCCTCCCAGGTTTTGGCACCAAGATAATAGGTTCTCTGCCAATGCAGTAAGCCAGATCAAGACAAGTTGAAAAAGTGTAACAACAGGTATATTGAGCAAAGCCACTCCTTGGTGGGTACACCAACCCCAGAGAACGAGGCCAGATAAGTCATGTGCCTGAACTAAAGCAGGGAGATTTTATAGATTGTAGGCAAGGGGTGATGATGTGTCCTCCACAAGCTGGGTTTGTGCCCAAGTATGGTCAAAAGCTGAGCACTTAGGAGGAGACTTGTGCAGCATCAGGGGAAGAAGTTGCAATAGCCACTAAGAATGAAGAGCTGGGCTTTTTGGCACCTTTCCTCTGAGTGGGTGGGGTTGGGAAAGAGACAGGGAATGGTGCTTCCAGTACCATGCAGGGATGAGCTGGAGGCTCCAAGTGAACACTAATGTGAAGAGTTTTGGATTAATTCCATCAGCAGAGGAAATCTCAAAACAACCTACTATAGACTCTGTTATGTGGTGAAGATTTATAATGAAAAGGAGCAAGCTGAGCAAATAAAAACACAGAATGTATAGAGTGAGAAAAGTGGCACCAGGAAGTGGAATAGACTGTAATCCTGTGTTCGAGGAGATAAATAGATTAAGAAATGGAATAAAGGGAGTGATGACCTCAGGGAAAGATCCCACCCAGCTGAGTTTCCAACTTGTGGAAAGGAACTAAAGAAAAGCCTAGAGCCAGGTGTGGTGGTGCACGCCTTTAATCTCAGCGCTGGGAAAGCAGAGGCTGCCAGATCTCTGTGTTTGAGGCCAGCCTGGTCTACAGAGTAAGTTCAAGGACAGCCAACTTTAGGCAGTAAAGGACAGGAAGCTGGTGAAGATGTAATTAAACAAGGGGGCCATGTTCCAGCCCCAGCAAGCAGGTGTAAGATGGTATCTCAGAGTCGTTTTGATTTGCATTTCTTTGATAACTAAGGATGTTGAACAATTCTTTAAATGTATTTCAGTCATTTAAGATTTTTCTGTTGAAAATTCTCTGTTTAGATCTGTACCCTATTTTTTAATTGAATTGTTTGGCATTTTGATTTCTAGTTTCTTGAGTTTTTTATATATTTTTGAGATCAGCCCTCTTTCAGATGTGGGGATGGTGAAGATCTTTTCCCATTCTGTAGGCTGCTGTTTTGCCTTATTGACCATGTCCTTTGCCCTACAAAAGCTTCTCAGTTTCAAGAGGTCCCATTTATTAATTGTTGCTCTCAGTGTCTGTGCTACAGGTATTATGTTTAGGAAGTGGTCTCCTGTGCCAATGCGTTCAAGACTACTTCCTACTTTCTCTTTTATCAAGTTCAGTGTAACTGGATTTATGTTGAGGTCTTGGATCCACTTGGACTTGAGTTTTGTGCATGGCGACAGATATGGATCTATTTGCAATCTTCTGCATGTTGGCATCCAGTTATGCCAGTACCATTTGTTGAAGATGCTTTCTTTTGTCCACTGTACAATTTTAGCTTCTTTGTCAAAAATCAGGTGTTCATAGGTGTGTGGATTTATATCAGTGTCTTCGATTCAATTCCCTTGATCCATATGTCTGTTTTATGCCAATACCAAGCTGTTTTTATACTATAGCTGTATAATCAAGCCTGAGGTCAGGAACAGTGATGCCTCCAGAAGTTACTTCATTGTACAGGATTGTTTTAGCTATCCTGGGTTTTTTGTTTTTCCGTATAAAGTTAAGTATTGTTCTTTCCAAGTCTGTGAAGAATTGTGTTGGGATTTTGATGAGGATTGCACTGAATCTGGAGATTGCTGCTGGAGAAGTAGCTGAGAGTTCTACATCTGGATCCACAGGCAGCAGGGAGAGACATTGGGACTGGCTTGGGCTTTTGAAAGCCCAAAGTTCACCCCATTGACACACTTCCTCCAACAAGCCCATAGTTCTTAATCCCATTCAAGTAGTTCCACTCCCTGATACCCAAGCATTCAAATACATGAGCTTATGGGAGCCATTCTTATTCAAACCATCACAATTGGTAAAGAATACATTTTGTAAAACATTTTAGTTGTTTCATTTATTTATTTACTTTCTTATTTGTAATTATTTCACCAGGGCCCCAGACCTTACGAAAGTCACCTGGTCTGTCACCTCTGGAGGTAAGTCTGATTAAGGCACTTTCTGTTTGGACACATAGGAGAGGTCAGATGCAGTCACCAGGATCTGTTTGAAATATCACAAAATTCATCCTGTCTCCTTCAGGTATATGAATGTGTGGTGGGCACCCCTGGTTGTCTTTACTGTGTGTCTTTCTATGCATTGTTCTATGTAGTTCTGTCAGTTCTGTTTCCCTGTAGTGACCAATGGCTTTCTCTGATGGAAGACACACCCCCTATCCTCAGCTCTAGACCTGTGCCGTTCCTGTTGGGAATCTGAATCCTTTGGGCTCTGCCAAGTCACCCAGAGAAACCAAACCCAGACTCCAACCAAAACAACAAAAACTCCAGCTGTCTGACTCTGGAGCTCTTGGTTGTTTTGTGTCTTGACTCCCACTCATGGTCCAGGTCCTGTGTGGAGTTGGGGAGGGGCCAAGCCTCTCATTCAGGGCCTTATCATCTCTAAGCAAACTGCACACAGGGAGGGGAACATAGTTCCCCAAGGTGTGCATTTCCCTGGCTTGTTCCAAGCAGCCCCAGGGAAGGGGAAAGTTCCCCTCGGCTGTGCCTGGAAGGAAAAGAAGTTTTACTCATTCCTCTTTCATGACTTATGCCTACTTTTCAACTATGATCCATATAACTGAAAAAATCAAAACCCACCATCCTCTGAAAAGAAGTAGAAAACCTGCCGCTGGGCTGGGCAGGTGAATGGCTGACAGACAGTGCAGCCTGGATAGAATGAATTCCCTTCTGTCCAACACTGACCAAAAGGACTTTAAACAATCTTTACTAGGTCCTTCTTAGAAGGATTAAAGACAGCTGATAAAAAGATTTCCTTTGTCACCCAGACGGCTCCAGATATGAGGGAAAAGTTATAATAGAAGATTTTTAAAGATACAAGTAGGTCCCAGCTGTTGGAGGTGGGTCAAAAGGTGTTTAACAACAGAGAATTGATTGGGACAAGAACTTTTGCTTAAACTGAAAGCTGTCGTCACCTACTGATGATGAGATGCAGTTAGACTTACAGACACTCAGCAAAATTTTGGTGTCTTGCTCCCAGTGAGAAGAATATCTCATAGCTGAAAGTCCTGTCCCTAATCAAAAGATACAGTTAGACTACCTCTCAGATTGACAACAAAGATTCCAGGGGGTATGAGCAGAAACCAATCCCCCAGGACTGGTCCAACATCAAATTCCTATAATTGTTCAACTAACCAGTTCAGCTACTCCCATCCGGATTATGCAATGCCCAATGATCCTGGAAACAAAAAGGGAACTTGCAGTCCATACTGCCTGGCTTACAGAGTCAGGCATCCTGGTGCCCTGCCAGTCACCCTGGAATACGCCTCTCCTCCTGGGACTTCTGATTCTCATGAGTCTGATTCCTCCAGAGAAATGTGTACACTGTCTCGGACCAGAAAGATGCATTCTTCAGCCTCCCATTGTGGAGGTGAGTCAATCCATCTATGCTTTTAAATGCATAGACCCACAGGGAGGTTACAGTGTGCAATGTAACTGGACCAGGTTGCCCCAAGGATTTAAAGACACTAAATGATGATCTCCTGCCCTTCTGTAAGAGATTCCCCAGGACCATACCCTTATAATATATACATGACCTTCTCCTAACCCCTAAAACTAAAACAAATTATAAAAGGGCCACTGAGGGACTGCTGCAAGAGTTGCAGACCTTGGGCTACAGAACGTTGGCTAAGAAAGCCCAGCTTTGTCCATCAGAGTCTACCTATCTTGGCTATCAGCTGAGAGGAGGCAAAAGGCCTTCAGATCTCAATTCCAACAACTAAGAGACAAGTTGAGAGTTCCTAGTTGAGGGTAGGTATTGCTGCCTTTGGATACTAGAGTTTGCAGAAATAGCAAGGCCTCTATACACCAGCATAAGCTGGCCACTGATCTCCTAATCTGGACTGAGACTAAACAAAAGGCTTTGAGTCTTTAAAAACAGCTCTGACTTCAGCTCCAGGCCTATCACTTTCAGATATTTCAAAAATATTTTCATTTTTTTTGTTCATGAAACAAAAGACATTGCAAAAAGGGTTTTAATCCAAACTTTAGAATCATGAAAACACCCTGTAACATACTTGTCTAAACAATTGTACCCTGTTGCCACCGGATGGTCCACCCGTCTAAGACCTGTGGTGGCTACTGCTAGTCTAATGAAAAACAAACCCAAACAAATTAACTCTTAGTCAAGATCTTATACTCACAGTACCCCATACTGTGAAGGTCCTCCAACAAGGACCACCAGAACACTGGCTGTCTAATGCCTATGTGACCCAGTACCAGGCTGTACTCCTGGCTCACCCTCCAGTCCAGTTTGAAAAACCCACCACCATCAATCCTGCTACCCTCTTGCCTAATGATGACCTGCAGGTGCTCATCCATGGCCACCATGAGATGAAAGATGAAACCAGGTAGCTGGAAGCTGCACTAGTTACTTTAACTGGAACAGTTTGGGCCCACGCCAGGTTCCTCAGCTCAGAGAGCAGAACTGATCAATCTAACCCAGGCTCTGAGATGGGGAAAAGGAAAGTTCACCAACATACACACGGACAGTCGCTGTGCTCTTACTACTGTGCATGTCCATGGTGTGACTGATAGAGAAAGAGGGCCTCTCACCACTGGGAGAAGGAACATTTTAAAGAAAAAGAAAAAAATCTTGGCCCTCCTGGAGGCTATTTGGCTTCCCCTACAAATTGCTGTTCTCCAATTCTGGGCTGCTGAGGTGGCTGCCTGAAAATGACCTTAAGATCAGTGGGGCCTATTGATATTCTGGAGATATACCCTGACTTGGTGCTGCCTGAGACACCATGGCAAAGAAGAAATAGACAGCCCAAACCCACAGGATGATGAAGGACACCAGAAGCAAAGATCATTGTCCTAGTTAGGGTTTCTATTGCTGTGACAAAACACCATGACCAAAAAGCAAGTTGGGGAGGAAAGGGATTATTTGGCTTATACTTCCAGATTATAGTCCATCATTGGAGGAAGTCAGAACAGGAACTCAAACAGGGCAGGAACTTGGAGACAGGAGCTGATGCCGAGGCCATGGAGGGGAGCTACTTACTGCCTTGCTTCACATGGCTTGCTCAGCCTGATTTCTTATAGAACCCAGGACCACCAGCCCAGGGATGGCATCACCCACAACGGGCTGGGCCCTCTCCCATTGATCACATGCCTTACAGCTGGATCTCATGGGGGCATTTCCTCAACTGAGGCTCCTTCCTCTCTGATGACTCTAGCTTGTGTCAAGTTGACACACAAAAACAGCCAGTACAATCATCTCCCAGAAACATCTGGCAGGACTCTGGGAGCTGACCTTCACCAGGCCACTCATCTGGGGTCCACAAAATTTTCTGAGTTGCTCAGACCAAGTTATGTTATACCTAGACTGGACAACACAGTGTAGGATGTCACAGCCAGATGACAGGTTTGTGCTCAAGTAAATACAAAGCAGAGAGCTCTTACCCAGGAAGGGGTCCAAATGAGAGACCAACACCCCCAAGAATTCTGGGAAAACTGAATTCACCAAGATTTGTCCTGTTTGGGGAGGATAAATGTACCTGCTAGTTTTTATAGCTATCTTTTCCAGGTGGGAAGAAGCATTTGCCACAAGGACTGAAACTGATCCTCCAGGAACTGGTCCCCATTGCAATGGGGTCTGACAATGGCCTGGCTTTTATAGGCAAAACTTCTCAATTAATAGCCAACGCTTTAGGGATAGAGAGAATATTTCATTGTGCACATAGACATCAGAGTTCTGGCCAGCTAAAAATAATAAACAGGACATTAAAAGAAACTAACAAAACTCTCGTTAGAGTCTACAACAGAATGGATAGGCCTTCTTCCTTGCTTGGCTTCAGCATGCTGAACACCATATAGGGAGGGATTTACCCCGCTATGGGATTATGTTTGGAAGACCTCCCCCACTGCTTCCCAGGCTCAAAGACCAGCAGTTGGAAATCTCTCTAACCATTCCTTTCTCAAGTCACTACAGATGCTCCATTCCTCACATAAAGGCTATTCATTGGACTATCCGAGACCCAGCCAAACTCTGAATCCACCACGTGTTTCCCTTTGTTCAAGTCCAGTGATACTGTCTGGGTCAAGCAAGTAACCAAAGGGGCTCTGGAACCAACTTGGAAATCATCCTGCATAGTGATTCTCTAAACTCGTACAGCTGAGAAGGTAGCTGGCATTACACCATGGATCTACCACATCCAGGACAAAAAAGTGAAAGGCACACACAGTGCTTCAAAATGGACTGTCTCCAGACTATGGACCCATTGAAATTAAGGTTTCGTTGAGTCTGGGCCCTTGCACTTCCTGCCCCTCTACCTCCTCCTGAGACTTGTGTTTGGTATGAATACAAGGTTATGGTCCAACCCCCACAGCCCTCAGGCCTGGACCTGGGAACTAAGAAAGAGAGATATAGGGAAGGTGATTGCTAGTGTGACTACAGACCAGAAACCCATGTCCATCTTGATCTTTACATAATAATACCCATTTTCAATGTCTTGTATTACAATTTTATGCATGCCCTCCAGCTTGGCCCTCTAGTTGCCAGACACAAGTGAGTTTCCATTACAAAAATTGGGTTTGTGAAACTGAGGCTTCCTGAAAAAGTCCTTCAAAAGATTCTGGCCTTTGGAAAATGGGAAAAACCTGGGTAATCAGACTCTGTGCCACAGGGAGGGACCCTAGGGACAGAGTTAATCATTCTCAGCCAGATATAGGCCATGATTGCTGGTTATGCTTAAGACACCTGGCCCTTGTACTACATAGGGATAGGAACTAGCCAGACTGTCAGCCCATTGACTGACAGAACTCACTGTGACTGGGGGCAGCCCAAATTAAGTTATAGGACTTAACCTAGGCATTTCCTGTATCTTGATGCCTGCTATTCTGCCCTGGGGGTTAATTCATCTGGATAACGATGATATTCCTGAGCCCCCGAGATTACTTGATGGGCATGTACCAATGGCTTAACTAAATTTTCTTCTGCTGTTCCTTTCCAAACTAAGTAGACAGGTTGATCAGGACCTAAAGATATTAAAAGTTTTTATTTCTGAGTTAAAACAACAGATTCCCTTACTGAAATGGTCCTACAAAATTAGAGAGCACTTACTTCTCATAGAGACAAGGGGGACTATGTATGGCTTGGGGGAAAACCTGTTGTTTCTATGATAATTGATCAAGAGTAATTTTTATAAAAGTCTTGCCATGGTTAAAACAAAACAAATCAAAACAACAACAAAACAACAAAAAAACTAAAATAGAAAAAGAGACAAAGACATAAATCAGATAATTCATACCAGTGTCTGTCTTCTTAGCCCCATTGGCTAACTACTCTGCTATCAGCACTGGATGGGCCTTTAATTATCATTCTGTTTAGATTAATGGCAGGCCCTGCATCTTAAACTAGATGGACAATTATGTTTCAGTTCATTAAAATTAATGGTCCTTAGGACTAACTACCCTCTTTATAGCAGGATCGGTCCACAATTTGATTCATTCACTAAGACCTGCGGGGAGTGTAACAGGGCCCCAGACCTTGGTAGGCCCACAGACCTCAGCACAACTGACTCCATGGTGGAAGTACCATTCACGCTGTGAAACTAGACACGTAGACAGCACCACGTGACAAAACTAAAACAAAGACCTACCCTATCAAAGTCCAAAGTTCTGGAAAAGTCTCTAAATGTACTAACCTTGCTTTTTGGCTTCTGTAGTTCTGCTTTTGGCTAACTGTTCTTGTTAACTGAAGTATGTCAACCAAGAACATGATTTTTGTGCTTAAAAGCTCACCTTGAGGCCGGGCAGTGGTGATGCATGCCTTTAATCTCAGCACTCGGGAGGCAGAGGCAGGCGGATCTCTATGAGTTTGAGGCCAGCCTAGTCTACACAGTGAGATCCAGGACAGGCATCAAAACTACACAGAGAAATCCTGTCTAAAAAAAACCAAAAAACAAAACAAAATAAAACAAAACAAAAGCTCACCCTGAGAAAGGCTCAGAGCTGGATCCAGAACACCCACCCAGTGTAGTTGTCAGCTGGTGAACAAAGGCTTTCTTTCTATAGGCTTAAACTCTTGTCTGAGTTGTCTCCTCTGGTGGATACTCCACAACAGTAACTCAGATCTTCACTGTTCTCTCCCAGGAGACACTGGGGGAGGGTACTGTCCAAAAGTAGTTGCTTTACCACTTACTATTATTAATTATTACTATTGTCTTTTCTGTTGGTTGATTCACACCTGTGTATGATGTTTTGAACAAGGACACCATCCCATTCTCTCCCTTGCAATTCCTCTTCTATCCCCAAATACAATTCCCTCCCTACTTCATGTATTTTCTTGATATGGTGTCCCCCAATATATTGTGCACCCTAATAAACTTACCTGGGGTCAGAGAACAGAACAGCCAATGGATTAGACATAAAGGCCAGAAAATGGTGGCACACACGCCTTTAATCCTAGCATTCCAGAGGCAGAGATCCGTCTGGATCTCTGTGAGTTCAAAGCCACACTGGAAACAGCCAGGCATGGTGACTCACGCCTTTAATTCCATGAAGTGATGGCAGGAAGCAGAAAGGTATATAAGGCGTGAAAACCAGGAACTTGAGCTTTTTAAGCTTTTAGGCTTTTAGCAGCAGTTCAGCTGAGATCTATTCAGATGAGAACTCAGAGACTTCCAGTCTGAGGAAACAAGACCAACTGAGGAATTGGCAAGGTGAGGTTAGCTGTGGCCTGTTCTGTTTCTTTGATCTTTCAGCGTTCACCCCAGTACCTGGCTCCAGGTTTGTTTTTATTAATAAGACTGTCTAAGTTTCGTGTTACACCAGGGATTCCTTTTAGTGTGGCCAGTACGTGCATGGAAGTAGGATCATCTGCTGGAGCACAGGTAGCCTCTCAGGAGCCTCATGTTTGAAGAAAACTGGCTCTCCCTTTCCCAACAACCATCAACTGTCAGTAGTTCTCAGCTAGGGGCAGGAATTTTTTTTTTCAGAATGAGAGAAATGCCACCCCATTATTTTTATTAAGAGATTTTCTATTCATTTTACATACAAACCACAGATTCCCCTCTCCTCCCTCCTCTGGCCTCCCAGCCTTTCCCCACAACCTCCCCCCCCATTCCCACCTCCTCCAAGGCAAGGTCTCCCATGGGGAGTCAGCAGAGCCTGGTCCATTTAGTTGAGGCCACTCCAGGGGGCAGGAATTCTTGACTTCCTTCCCTCTCCATGCTGGGATTTGGTCTGATTTAATCTTATGCAAGTCTTGTACATATAGTTCCATCGACTGTCAGTTCATATGGTGCAAGTACCCTGTTGTGTTCAGAAAACACTGTTTCACTGTAGGAATCCACTGCCTCTAGATCTTAAAATATTTCTGCCCCTCTTTATGACAATCCCTGAGCCTTGGGAGGAGGTAACTTCAGTCTACATAGTTTTTATTTTCTGTTTCTTGTGGGCCCTGAACCACTGGCTCCCACATCTGCACTATTAGCAGGTCAGGGATTAGAACAGAGGTCATTGACCATAGGTTCAAAACCACTGGTCATCACAGTATAGGCCCTCCCAAAGGCTATAAAAAGCCAAGAATGTATCTGCTTCCATGAGTTACTGGATGAAGGCTCTATGATGACAGAGTATTCACCAATCTGATTACCCGGGTAGGCCAGCTCAGGCACCCTCTCCACTATTGCTAGTAGTCTAAGCTGGGGTCATTCTTGTGGATTCCTGGGAATTTCCCTAGCACCCGCTTTCTCCCTTTCCCCATGATGTCTCCCTCTATCATGGTATCTCTTTCATTGCTCTCCCACTCCGTCCCTGTTCCAGCTCGACCATCCCATTCCCTTATGTTCTCATCCACCATCCCCTACCCTCTATTGCCCCAACATCCCCAGTTTACTCATCAGGATTGCCTCTGTTTCCCCTTCCCAAGGTGATCCCTACATCCCTCTTTGGGTCCTCCTTGTTTCCTAGCTTCTCTGGAGCTGTGGGTTGTAGTCTGATTATCCTTTGCTTTACATCTAGTATCCACTTATGAGTGAGTACATACAATGTTTGTCCTTCTGAGTCTGGGTTACCTCACTCGGGATGACATTTTCTAGTTCCATCCATTTGTCTGCAAATTTCATGATGTCATTGTTTTTTACAGTTGAGTAATACTCCATTGTGCATATGTACCACATTTTCTTTATCCATTCTTTGGTTGAGGGGCATCTAGGTTGTTTCCAGGTTCTGGCTATTATGAATAATTGCTGCTATGAACACAACCAAGCACCTCCCAGGCTGAGCTCTAGGAGTCCAATTGAAGAAAGGAAAGAGGGATTATATAAGCAAGGGGGATCAAGATCATGATGGGGAAATCTACAGAGAAAACTGAACCAAGCTCACAGGAACTCATGAACTTCAGACTGACAGCTGTGGAACCTGCATGGTACCGGACTAGACCCTCTGCATAAGGGAGACAGTTGTGTAGCTGGGTCTGTTTGAGGGGCCCCTGGCAGTGTGATCAGGATCTATCCCTGGTGCATGAGCCGGATCTCTGGATCCCATTACCTATGGTTGGACACCTTGCTCACCCTTGATGCAATGGGGCAGGGCTTGGTCCTGCCTCAACTGAATGTACCAGGCTTTGCTCTTCCCCCATGGGAGGACTTACTCTTTTGGAGGAAGGGATGGGGGTGGGCCAGAGGGGGTAGGGCAGGGAGGTGGGAGCAGGGAAGGAGCGGGAGGAGGGATGAGAGGGAGATCTGTGGTTGGTATGTAAAATGAATAAAATTTTTTAAATAAAAAAAAAGCCAAGAATGCGGAGTACAGCTCCTTCAGTTTGGCCCTGAAAGCTCAGATATTAAAATCTAACTGGATAAGATGTAGCTGTTTAATGTCAGGCTCCTAAATTGGCAGAGGAACGAATGTATTTGTAAAGAAGGAATCATGAACCCCAGGCTAAAGCTGTGGAAGAGGAGGAGAACTGAACTTGGCCAACAATTCGCCCCTTAGCCATCAAATTTCTTCCGCGACATCATCAGGCCTTGCTACAGCAGGTGTGCTGAGGTACTAAAATGAGCAGAGACAGCCACCCAGCAAACTAGACCTGGGGAGGGGGCGTGGCAAGCCCGGACTTGTCGTCCAATCAGAGTGGCCTGTGAACGGTTTACATCAGGACCGTCTGTCCAATCATAAAGGGATGGGCGGGGTGCAGGGGTGGGACCTGTTGCAGAGTTCAAAAGCCCCGTGGCTGCGTCCAGGAACACCAGCCTGGTCCTGTAGCTGCAGAGTTAACAATTGTCTTGATACGTGCCTTGGAGCCAGCAGGTAAGACCCTGTGGCCCCGTGGGGCCAGTGCGGTGACAACTGCTGGCGCGCGTGCGCTAGCGCTTTCGTACTTTCAGGTGGACCGGGTTCTGTCTGCGCATCTGAGTTCACAGAGGCTTTGTTTCTGGGGAATGCAGAGTAGCTCCGAGGAGGTAGTGAAGGCTGGAAGGAGAGTTGGGGCGACTGGGAAACGGCCTTCTAAGGTGGCTCTTGCCCTTCTGCCCCTTAGGCTGGCGCTGGGCAGTGGCAAGTTATTTGTAAATGGCACAGTCTAGACAAATGCCCCAATCCAGACAAATGCCTCTGCCCCGCCCTGCAGTTACAAACGTGTGAATCCCATTTCCCCCAGCTTTTACCTTGGCACTGTTCACCCAGTAAGGAAGGGCCTTAAGATACCATCGATTGAACCGGGTGGTTTGAGACATGTGGAAGCTTCGGAGCTGGGGCTGGGGTGGGGTAGAGAGCTCTCTGGACTGCCCTGGTCACTACATTGTGTACTACTCCCGCTAAGATAGGTCGAGGCGCTCACTGAAGAGCTCTGCCTTCTTATCTTTGGAAATGGGATTCAGCTGTATTTGGCGGTCCACATTCTACTAAAGTTTTGGAGTCTTGATCTGAAATAGCTGGGTTTTTTTTCTTTTTCTTTTACACATTCACTAAGGCTATAAGAAGGTATTATGAGACTTGTAATCGACAGTGACCAGGTTAAATCCTCCTCACTCCTACTGTAGTGCTCTAATACACTGAGTTTGGACAGTCAGTGGAAATTTGTACAGCGTTGTGTGCCACTGTTTTAGTGTGTGATGCTCACCAGCATTCCCAAATACCCTAAAAGGAATTGACTAGAAGGTGAAGATGCTCATAGTCCCATTTTACCTTTGCTGGATTTTAAAATTCAGGCTTTAATTTCCCCCTGGGTTTCTAGACTATCTTGCTTTCTAGAGCATCTTCATCTGCTGTCATTTAATGCCACCAGAAATGGACCAATGCTTTGCAATCAGAGTACTCTAAGAAAAACATGACTTTCTAAGATTGGTTGCTGTCTTGTTGAAAATCATCATGCAAAATATTCATTGATAGTAAAATTTTTTAACTGTTATTCTTAATCTGATCATAGTTCTAGTAGGTAACTTATTATTTTCTTGGTCTTTCTTTTAGTCAAGATGAGTGACAAGCCAGACTTGTCAGAAGTGGAAAGATTTGACAGATCAAAACTAAAGAAAACTAATACTGAAGAAAAAAATACTCTTCCATCAAAGGAAAGTAAGTAGCGGGGGTTTCTACTTGAGAGGAACATTGGTGAAAATTGGCGTAGTCAGTTAACAAACCTATGTTCTATTAAACTTTCCACACAGTAAATAATAATTAGTACCCTATTATACTTAACAGTTTAAAATAACCAATAGCTGATTTTGTTACTGGGGATATGTAAGTGTTCCTGCATAATAGGAACCAGTAGTAATAATAATAGTAATAGGCACCAGTAGTATAAAGAAAGAAAAACTACTTTCTTGTTGAAAATTACAAAAGTCACATTAAAATCAATCTTGGAATATTTGACTTATCACTAGGAAAAACCCTATGTGTACTTTTAATCATGTGGTGTTTTTCTGCATCTACAAATTTGAACCTGTGATGGTGTCTTGCTCATGAACTCTGCAGATGCTGCCCCTCTGATCTATTCTACCTAATGATAAATAAAATGGAATAAGTTCAGATCTCAAATACACTTGTTGTTCCCAGACTCGGGACCATTGTTACTCACTAGAGTTACATCTTACTGGAGGACCTCAAAAAATAATTCACAAATGCCTTGCTATGCTTGTTACACCAACATTATTTGAGAGTTCCCAAACTAGACAAAAACTGTTTTAAAGTTTCCTTATTGTATTGTGGTACATGTATTGGAAGGAAATACTTCGTTTACCTTTTAGTCTCAAATAATGGCAGCAGCATAAATCTACCTCAAATGGAATGTAAAACTCATAGTTTAAGTAGATAACAATTTTAGTATAATTTAATCTTAATATGATTGATGTGTACTCTCATATCACTCTGTGAGTATTTGGGGTTGTACCTTGGTATTCTGATTTTAAAGTATGTATGATAACCATTTAAAGATTTAGCACAGATTCTTTTTTTAATGGTGCTGGGTTTCAAACCCCAGGTCTTAGTTCATGCTAGGCAAACACTGTACGACTGAGCTCCACCACACAGTCTGGTAGCAAAGAACTCTAGGAAGAAACTAAATATATTAGAAAAAGTCTCTCCTAACGATACTTTTATGTTTCTTTTTTCCCTAGCTATCCAGCAGGAGAAAGAGTATATTAAAAGATCATAAAATGAAGACCTCCTTTCCAGAGCGACTTCCAACATTGTCTGGCAGTCTTGGCTTTAGGCTTGTAGCAGTTGTAAAAATGTTAGGCAGTTACTGATGGATTCTCACCTTTACCACCTTGGCTGAAAGGTCACCATTTGCCAATGATCATTAAATTTGTCTTTAAACTGCCCACTGGTGTGTAAATTCCATTTGTCAATAGTCTCACTACCGTTGTTCGCCTTGTTGCATGTGGTTTTTCACTTACTGCAAGACAAGACAATTTGTGAAGTTGTATGCTATTGCAGCTCCTCCAGTTTATTTTCATTTCTCATGTAACACTAAATTAAGTAGAATCAAACTTCCTATGGTACATTCGTGGTATTCTAAGGCATGAAATTACACAAGGGTCCTTTTTTTTCAATTAAAAATGATGGGAAGAAAACCTCTTGAGCAGATTACACATATGTTAAATGTAAGGTGGGAACAAGAACTAATGCCCTTATTTAGATATGAAGGGATGGAAACATAGGGCCTAAAATGATCTGTGTAGGATGTAAAAAGATAACTTGCTTTCTTGAAAGTGTTTTTCAACTTAATGGAAACAACCAAACCTAGAGTTGGATGGGGAGGTCGCAGGAGACACTTGCTAAAACACACCATATGAAAGACAACAGGGTCTTCTATTCAGTGTACACTGAGATATGTAATATCTGCTAATGACTTGTATTACTTATTCTCTGTTCTGGTCCTAGCATTGAATAGAGTTTACTCTCTTATGAAATGTAAAACACTTGCATTTTTATCCTCTTAGTGAACACAAATGCATTCTCCCAGTTCATAAGAATATTTTTTTAGCTCCCAATGTGCTTATACCTGGTGGTAGGATCTTTTAAGGGTAATTAAAGTTAAATAAGGTTCTAAGAGTGAAGCCTTTTAAAAAGAGGGAGTCGGGAGTGGAGGCAGGACAGACACAGACAGACAGACAGATCTTGTAAGGATGCTGAGTAAAGGTACCTATACAACTGAAAATGAACATGTTCAGCAGCTGATCCTGCTGGACCTTGGCCTGGACTTACAATATCTAGACCTGCGAGCCTTTACATTTCAGTTGTCTAGACGACCTAGTCTACAGTTATTTTGTTAGAGCAGCTTGAACTGACTACTATAATTAGGAAAACACGTAAATGACAATGCCTCAATCCTTACCTTTAATATCTTTACCACTTCAAATTCATAAAACCAGTCACCTAAATATCACCAAGTAGAAATGTCCACCACCCAGGATAACCATCCAGACTGATCTTAATTTACATATCCTCTTTTTCAAAGGTTACCTATTTGTAACCTAACACATTAATCTGCTTTATCCTTTCTAGGGGCTTATATCCTTAAATAACAATTGTGGTCAGAAGAAGTGGAAGTGATTTTGTGAGTTATCATAAAATTCCACAAGCAAAAGACTAGGAGGGTCAACTAGGACCAAGTACAAATGTGGTAATGCAATCACAGTAGTCAGAGTGTACTGTAATGGGAGGATTTGGACCTTAGAAATAACCATATTGGCCACCCATCCTCCTAGCCTGCAACAGTATTCCAGAGTCACTTGGTCCTTTGTAGTGACAAGCTTGTGCAGTACCCAAACCTGGCTCACTATAGCATCTATACAATAGTTCTGGGGCTATTTACTGGAAACACACATAGTATAATTAATTTGAAGTGAGATGGTAAGTGTGCCCCCCCATATTCAAAGTCTTCTCAGATCCTTTAACCCAAGTTACATGGATGGGGAGGCATCTTGATTCCAGATATGTACATGCTTAGTCACTAAATTTCTAGATCCTGATTCAGGTACACAACGCATTTTTTTAAATCTTTCAATAGGTTATTTGAAAATTTTATATCATGTTATGCACCCATGATAGACTCATATTCACTCCATTACCATTTTGAATATTTCTTAATAGTATTTTTACTATGAAATATATTCCATCTTATCACCTCATATTTCCAACATTAGCCAGCCATATCATGCAAGAAACTGAACAGTAGCTCTCAGATAATCACTACACTTCACACTGAGGAAAGTCAAAGGAATCATGAACATTGTCAATTAAGCTGGAATTAGATGATAGCTTCTAGTTGTATTTGATAACCAGCCTTTTGTTTTAAGATATAAGAACTAGATAGCAAGAAGCCTGCCATGGCCATAGTTTAAAAATAATATAAGCCTGTGTGTGTTTATTTGGGTCCGAGTGGCTGCAGGACAGGCGGGTGAGAAAGACTGTCCTGACCACGGGCCAGGTGGGACACAGGAAAACTTCCAGCTACAAATTCATGGAGTAATTCTACCCTGGGTAGAACAAATGTCAAACCAAGTGGAATAGATGAGAAAGGAAAAGAAAGGCAGCTGCTAAGTGAATACTAATGCAGTAATGAAATAGGGAAACCAATGGCTTATCCAGCATAGATTTGCCATGATTTATTAAATACACAATGTTGGGCTACTCTTGTAGCTATAGTCACTTGCCCTACTAACAAAAGGGAGACTTGCCTCCTGCCAGTAAACAGATTTCATGTTAGGGCTGTATAGCTATTATTCACAAAACTGTCAGCAATAAGGCCTATAGCCTGAAGCAGTTAGGAGAAAATGAATGTGTAGAATTGTCATCTCATGCAGATTCATATCATTTGAAAATTAGGGATCAGTGTTTTTATACCTTTATTTTGTCAGTGCATATGGGTGACTCTTTAAAATAGAAAAGAGTAAAACTTAGAAAATATTCTAGAAAAAGATCACCCCCCCACACACCAAAATAATGTTATTCTTACTGTACCTTGGGAAGTGTCTAATATCTTATTTAAGAGTCTTAGGCATAATCTCTAGTGTCTTTGCAAAAAGGAATATAGGAACCTCATGTAACACCCCAAAGTGCTAAGGCAAGTGAGTTTTACCAACACCCTGGAATTAGAAGAATAAATATTCACACCTTGGTGTCATAGTATAGAAATATGTTTGAATTTAGCCTTGTAAAATACTTGACATAAACAACTTAAAGGAGAGAAGATTTATTTTAGATCACAGGCTCAGAGGTTTCAGTCCATTATGGCCAGGAGAGTATGGCAGAGCTGCTGGTACTCTTTGCTTTTTCCTTTTATTCTGTCCCAGTTTTCAGCACATGAGATAGCGTACCCACATTCATGTTCTTTCCCCTCATTTAATCATACCTTGAAACATTTTCACAGATCCACTAAAAAGTATGCTTCTCTATATCCTAGATGATTTTAAATCTAGCCAAGTTGGCAATTAATATTACCCTTCATATACAATTACTTTATTTATCTTTCCATTAAACAAATATCTGAGAGCTACTGTTCAGTTTCTTGCATGATATGGCTAATGTTGGAAATATGAGGTGATAAGTTGGAATATGTTTCATAGTAAAAAGAATACTATCAAGAAATATTCAAGCTGGGCGGTGGTGGCGCACGCCTTTAATCCCAGCACTCGGGAGGCAGAGCCAGGCAGATCTCTGTGAGTTCGAGGCCAGCCTGGGCTACAGAGTGAGTTCCAGGAAAGGCGCAAAGCTACACAGAGAAATCCTGTCTCGAAAAACCAAAAAAAAAAAAAAAAAGAAAAGAAATATTCAAAAGAGTAATGGAGTGAATATGATCAAAGTTCTTAATGTGTATATATTAAAACTGTCAGAATAAAACCCACTATTTTGCCACTTGTGGTGGTTCATGCCTATAATCTCAGCACTTGGGAGGTGGACACAAGAGGAGCAGAAGTTCAAGGCTAGCTAGAGCTACATCAGATCCTCTCTCAATGAACAACAACAACACTCTGCATTATTTCATAGAGTTAATATACAATATTTAAAAAATATATACTCAGTCTCAACTTATGGTATTTGGACACATTTGGTAAGTTGTCTAATGAAAATATCCAGAAATGCAAAAAATAATTTTAAAAGACCTTTTTGTTCTTTTTTAAATCTAAAAATATTTTATTAATTCTTTGAGAATTTCATACAATGCATTTTGATCATATTCACCCCTATTCATCCCTTTAACTCCTCCAAAATATGCCCCACCCAAAATCTGTGCCTTCTCTTTTATTAAGAACCTATTGAATCCAATTTGTGTTGCATAGTCTCCTGGGAATAAAGGTCATCCATGTTTGACCTACCAGCACCCACACTCTTAAGGTAAACAGCCCCACCCACCTCAGAAAGCCATCAACTGTCCATATCTCTTCAGTTAGGGGCAGGGGCCCATGAACTCCTTCCTCTCATGCTAGAACATTACCTTCTTTGATCTTGTGCAGGAAACCATAGCTACTATGAGTCATGAGCACAGTTCATGTCAAGTTGAGAAAAGTTTTTTTTTTTTTGGTCTTCCCTAACTTCTGAGTCTTCCAATCTTTCCACTTACTCTTCCAAGATGGTCCCTGAGCCTTAGACGAGGGGGAGGCTGGCAAAAATGCATTTATGGTTCCAATCTGAAATGTCTCCTTCATGTTCATGTTCTGAATCTTCAATGCCCTGCTGACTTTGAGAAAGTGGGACCTGGAAAGCAGAATTAGTTCAATCGGGCTGTTTAGCTAGGCTTCTAATGCCAGCTTGCTTGCTATGATTCCTGGATAGCTATGAAGTAAAGAGCTACCACTGCACACTATTGCCCGAATGGACTCCACCAATACCTTCCTTGTCATGGCGGACTCTGAAACTGTGTGCCAAAATAAATCCTTCCTCGTTAACTTATTTTTATCAGGTATTGTCACAGTGATGAGACAAGTAGCTGATACAAGCCATTTATTCAAGCTCGTTCCGCATACCCACCCAACTAATGCAACACTCATTCTCCCTTTATTCTAGAGTGGCAATGAATGATGAATGAGGAAAGTTATTATGTGGAATGATGAATCATGCCACTCACACATACCCCTTTTTTGAGACAGGGTCCTTGTGTGGCCAACAATAGCCAGGTATTCATTTCATAGCCCAGGTTGTCCTCAGACTCATGATTGTCCTGCTTTAGCCTCCTGAGTGTAGTGTAGGGATTATAGGCATGTGCCACATGCTTGGCTTACTTTCATATTCTTTACAATTATTTTAAATGTATTATTACTCATCATATATGCTTAAGGGATATTGCTGTGGAATAATCCTCCTGTACACTGTAAAGATTTGTCACTCAAATTTGTTTAATAAAAAGCTGACAGGCCGGTAGCTGGGCAGGAAGTTAGGTGGGAAAGCCAAGCTGAGAATGATGGGAAGAAGGAGAAAGGTGGGGAGTCAGGAGTTGCCAGGCAGATGCAGAGGTAGCAAGATGAGAATGTTGTACTGAGAAAAGGTACCAAGCCACATGGCTAAACATAGATAAGAATTTTGGCTTAATTTAAGTGTAAGAGCTAGTTAGTAATAAGCCTGAGCTACTGCCACATTTATAATTAATGTAAGTCTCTGTGTGATAATGTAGGAAGTGACTGCCAGGTATTTGGGAGTTGCTGGTGAAACAGAAACTTCCACCCACAGGATATTCTTTTAATTTGAAAATATTTTCCATTAATTTGATTGACTTTCTCAAAGAATGTTTCATGGAGAATTAGATTGACATTAATTCCCCCTAATAGCTCTTATTCACCCACACATTAAGTATGCATGTAGCATCTAAATGTTGTAAGGAAATAGTTTTAAACTTGGAAGATGTTTAAGAATTCTTAATACTTACATAAGCACCCTCATATTTCTCTGTGTTTCTGCCTTCTGAAGATTTTGACCAGATCTAGAAGTGAGACAAAAAGAAAGGGGACTGTAGTGTAGAGATAAGCATTGTTGAATCTGTTAGAATTCCTGAGTGTTAATGATGAGCTATTTAAATTAGTACTGTAAGTGCCCCCGCTATATTCGTTTTTCTGAACTTAGGCCAAAGTGTTGGGGGATAGAGTAACTTGACTTCAGAACCGGCAGCTGTTGGACTCTCTCTTGCTGCCCTGGTTGCCTTGAGCAAAAGGACTGTCCAAGAGTCAGACAGGCTGCTTTTATGCCACTCAATGCTGTTTTACTCCATGGCATCCTTGAAAAAAACTACACAGTAGGGAGCTAGGGCCACAGCTCAATGGAGAAAGTGCTTGCTGTACAATCAGGAAGACATCAATTTGCAACCCTAGAACCCAAGCGAAGCGGGATGCTGGAGCCCACATTTGCTGAATTGATGCTCCTATGTTGAAAGGGAAGGTGAAGACAGGAGATCCCAGGAGTTTTCTTGCCAGTTAGCCTGGCATACACAGAGGTGAACAACAAAAAAAGAGACCCTGGAGCCAGTGAGATGGCTCAGCAGTTAAACACACTTGCCATGTAAGCCTCATGACTTATTTCGATCCCTGGAATGTACAATGTAAAGAGTGAACTGACTCTCAAATGTCCTTTGACCTCCACATGTGCACTATGGTATACACACCCCACAAAAGTCCAATCCCCAAATAGTAAATAAATACATAATTTTTTAAAAGGAGACTCTGACTTCCACAGGTGTGCTGTGCATATACATGCCTGCACTTACACACATACAGACTCTCTCTCTCTCTCTCTCTCTCTCTCTCTCTCTCACACACACACACACACACACACAGAGAGTTCAGAATATATGAAACTCTCAGAAAAGTCCAGAGAGAAAGAGAGAGAGATGGGGGAGGGAAGAACACTCACTATTAAGGTTAATTGACCTGGATCCTTGAAGGCCTAACCTCAGTCATGACAAGATTCTCTTTGCCTTACTCATGATGTTTATCTGGGTAGAATCAAAGGACCCAGCCACCTGCTTGGTAATGGAGACAAGAAGTGTATACCCAGGGCCTTTAGTTCCAGTAGTAATATGCTGATCAAGTCACTGAGATAGAGTTTAAATCGGGGAGAACTACTCTTGGAATACAATAATTTCTGAGTTGAAAGATAAACAGACCAAACGAGCCACTGAGATTATGGATTTGGGATGTTCTAGTCACATTCTTTCCAGGAATCAGAGCTGAGGTATTTATACCTTATGAAATATCTGTAAGGGTTATTTTTCTTTTCAAGAAGCTCAGAGTATGCCATCAGTGAGTTGATGTTGTCCAGAGACCCCTTTGCTCTCTGAGGTAGCTTCAAAACTTCTTTTTTTGATTTTAAGGTTTTGTTTTATTTATGCTTGTGCATATGTGTCTGTATGAAGAAACACACACGTGCATTTGTGTATATATATTCCTTTGTGAATATGCAGAGGCCAGAAGAGGGCATTGTAACTAGAGTTACAGTCATTTGCAGGATGCCTGGCCAGTTAGGGGATGGTGGTGCCAGGATCCCAAATCTGATCCTCATGATTATGCAGCAAGTGCTCTTAACAACTGAGCTATTTCTCCAGCCCCCTAAACTTCCTTTGTTAAAGGTAACAGGATGATTCTAGGCCCCAAGACATTCTATGGTGACTGGTCAGCCTCTTGCTGAGCACTAATCAATCACATTAAACACCCCCTCCTAGGTAGCTTACTGGCAAGCTTGTTGCAAGATAACATCCAGTAGATGTTAAGTAGGCTCCTCATAGGGCAGGGTGGGAGGGAATGCCACAAATAGTGATGGGTCCCATGCTTCAGCAGTTACCATGATGTTCTTCACAGCTACTAGCATTGCCATGGGTGATAGCTGATCCAGTCTTTGACACATCTTCTGAAGAGGTTCTTGTTTCCCAAGAGCCTGAGAAGATTAGCTGGAAAACTTCAACTAGAAGACAAGGCACTTCTGCTATAACTGCCATCATTGCCGCCCTAGACAAAGAGAATTTTGTTACTCATTTCCCAAAGGCACTAAGGAAAGTTCATGGAGGCTTCAGCTTCTCCCGGAAGACTGTAAATAACATGGACTTATTTGCAAAGAGCGTGCTGTTTTCATTTTTGAAATATGTCTTTAATTGAAGAAGAACCACATCACTTTGCCCCTCTTTTTACTCCTTTGAGCTCCTCCCAGCTACTCTGCCTTGAACCTCTCCCATGTTCCACCCCACAGTCTCAAGTTTATAGGCTCTTTTTCTTTGATTATTATTGTTATGTATGTATGTATGTATGCATGTATGTATATGCATGAGAAAATATATATAAATATCACATGTTGAGTCCACTTTTGGTGTTTGTGTGTATATAATTTCAAGGCTGACTGCTCTACATTGGACAACTAATAATGGGACTCATCCATTGCTGGGGAGTGTAATTCTACTTCTCCAACCAGTCATTAGCTGCCTGTAGTTCTTTGTCTAGGGTTGTGATCCTATAGAATTTTTTTCCTTCCTTGTTAACCTATCTGTTGATATAGTCATTGTTCAGTTCTTATTTATGTAACCATTCCTAGGATAGAATGTTTCACAGCTGACTTCCTAGTATTCTGGTCCTTACAATCTTTCTGCCACCTCTCTCATGATGTTCCCTGAGCTATGGATGCAGGAGCTATGATGTAGATGTATCTTTTGGGACTGGGCTTCCCACAATCTGTTGATCTCTGCATTGTGTCCAGTTGTGCTTTTTCTATAGTGGTCTTCACTGTTGTAAAGAGAGGCTTCCCTGATGAGATGTGGCTATACTTATTTGTGGATATAAGGATAAAATATAGAATGTATTAAGGGATTATGCTGGTCTAACAAAGTGGAGGTAGTAGATTCTTTTCTAAGGGCCATGATCTCAGTAGCCCTGGGAAATTGGCTGGTTTTCCAGTACCAGGCACAATTCCCCTTCTGTTGAGTGATCCTTACATCCAACCAGAGAGCTGTTGGCTGCCACCAACATATGGGCATCACTTATTGCACCTGTATGCATATTTACCATGCTAGTAATTTTCATGGTTCATAGGTGTGCAGCTGAGTAGGCTATTTAATTGCTTCCCTCCCTTGGCAGCTTGCCTAGTATTTTCTGGAATCATGAAAAGTAGACCAAAGGAAAGAGGCTTTCAGATCAGATCCAGCTCGAATCATCCAAGTCCTGTGTCCAAAGTCCTGCAGCATTTTTCGGGGTACATGTTTTGACCAGGTGTCCAGCCACCACCTTCAGAGACATCTAAACTACTGTGTGTTTCCTGTGGCTAGGAGATATCTACAAATATGCTGTGTCCAAGGGCACAATGCCCCTCATCAGGCACATCATTGGCATGTGAGCCACCTCTAGACACCCAACTAGCCAACTCCAAAGGCTCTTTTTAGAGGCACCACCTGGCCTAATAGGACTGGGACACTGGCACAGGTGTTGGGCTTGGGTTTAGGAGCATGGGTGTATGTGTGTGGGGGGGATGCTGCTGTTTCTTTAAGAATTTCCTACTGAATTAAATTTGATCACTTCTGTCACTTATTTCTATGTCACCCTTTCTAAGGACTGATGAGTTATTTATTTCTATAACAATATTTACATTTTGTGCTGTCTTGTTTTATGTCAATTTGACATAGCTAGAGTTTATCTGAAAGGAGGGAACCTCAACTGAAAAAAATGCCTCTGTATGATAGGGCTGCAATCAAGACTGTAGGGCATTTTCTTAATTAGTGATTGATACGGGAGGGCCCAATCCATTGTAGGTCCTGGGTTCTATAAGAAAACTGACTGAACAAGCCAGTAAACAGCACCTCTTCATGGTCTCTCCATCAGCTCCTGCCTCCAGGCTCCTGCCATGTTTGAGTTCCTGTCCTGACTTCCTTCAATGATGAACAGTAATATGGAAGTGTAAGCCAAATAAACCCTTTCCTCCTCAACTTGCTTTTTGGTCATGGTGTTTTGTGACAATAATAGAAACCCTAACTAAGACATGTTGGTACCAGGATAGTAGGTTATTGCTGTGACAGACTTGACTGTTTTGGGGGATAATTGTGGCAGGACAATTGTGTTGAGATCTCAGTGGACTATTCTGTAGGATCTTGGAAGATAAGAATGTTGAGAGCAGTGGAGACGATGGAGTCCTGGCTTATGAAATTTCAGAGGGAAACAAGGACTCTACTGGGCAATATGTGTGAAGAATCTATGGTGTCTGGTCAGCTGGAACTGAAGAATCGGCTGTGACTAACAATAGACCAGAACCACTAAAGTGAAACCTTTGTTTTACTGGGACAAATTGATGCTGGTTAGCTGGAGCTGAGAAATTAGTGGTAATTAAGAAGAGACCAGCATCATTGAGGTAAAATCTTCTGCGAAGTGTTTCCTGAGATCAGCACACAGAAGCTGTGTTCCAAAGGCTGTGAAAGTTGTTCCTGGCAGCCGAACTTGGTAGTATGAGTCACCCAGGTGGTACTGGTTTTGCAGGCATGAAGAGGTCATGGAAAGCATATGTGGCTTGGCACTGTGAGAGGCCATTGGTGAAGGTTCAGCCCCAATGGTAGTTGAAGGCCCAGGATTGAAGGGGTTATGCAGAGAAGTTGAGGCTTAGCACCATGACGAGAGACTATAAGAGGCTATTAGTCAAAGTGCAGCCCGGTTGCAGCAAGAGACCCTAGCATTTTGGAGATGCCAGTACCATGGGATGACGAATAAGAAGAACAGCAACAGTAGAATGGAGCCAGCTGGAGCCTAGAAGACAAGCTGTGTATGCTGCAGAGGACAGAGCCAGAGAAGTGACCCAAGCCTCTTGGAGGAGCCCAGAAGATCGTGAGTGAATTGAATTAGTTATACACTTGGAGTTTGGCTTTGCTTTGCTTTGCTTGACTGTGACTTGATGCTTCCCCCTTGAAGTAAGAAAGTATTTATTTTTGATTTGACAGGAGCCCACAGCTGAGAGACTTTGAATATGAAAAGACTTTGGATTTTAAAAAGAGATTGGCTATTTTAAAGAGACTGAATTTTTTAAGTATTTGAATTTTAAACTGTGGGACTTTTAATATTTGGAATGTTTATATTGAAATGTTGATGTTGGGGAAGATCAAGAAAGGAAAGGTTATGGTTCAACAGTGTTGTGTTTGTGTGTCAAGTTGGCAAGGAGTCAGTCAGTTGTGTGGGCTAGTTTTATGTTAACTTGCCACAAGCTAAAATTATCTGAAAGGAGGGAACCTAAGTTAAGAAAATGCATCCATAAGATTTGGCTGTAGAGCATTTTCTTAATTAGTGATTGATAGGGAAAGCCCAGCCCATTATGGGTGGTACCATCCATGAGCTGGTGGTCCTGGGTTCTATAAGAAAGCAGGCTGAGCAAGCCATTTGGAGCAAGCCAGTAAACAGCACCCCTCCATGGTCTCTGCATCAGCTCCTGCCTCTAGGTTCCTGCCCTATTTGAGTTCCTGTCTTGGCTTTCTTCAATTATGAATAACAATATGGAAGTGTAAGCCAAATAAACTCTTCCCTCCCCAAGTTGCTTTTTTGATCATGGATGTTTCATCACAGCAATAGAAACCTTAAGACACCCTTTTCACTCTCTGATTACCCTAGGGATGTGGGGTAGAATTATCCAGGAGTACTTAATAGGTAATACAGCAACCAGTAAAGATGCAGATAAAAATTAAGCATCCCCAATCAATTAAAAACATGTTCCATACATAGAATTGGCTTACTATAGAGATGAAGATCCACAAATGACATAGCTAATCCAAATTTTCAGGAAAACATATATGTTTCAGTCTTCCTACCGTCAGAGATTCCTACTATAAATGGTTTAGACATTTAGAAAAACATCTTAGTTTTTTTTTAAAACTTGATGTTGTAGAGTTATGCGTGGGTGATGGGACTAAGTCCTAACTTCTGCTGGTTCTGCTAATCAAAGACCTGTAGCCTCTGGGTCATGGCCATTGGCTCCCTCACAGTGGTTGTTGGGATCAGCAGTAAGGGCCTCTCTTTGAATTTCAGCCTAGAGGTTGGTGAGACACAGAGTGTGAATCTTTGCCTGTGTTTTGTTTTTTTTTAAGTTGATTATTTGTAACTTCAGTGATTTAAAATCTGAATCCAAAGCTGAGTATAAGATGCATTTCTTGCCCTTTGTGTGAAGTTGTGAGAAGGGCAAGTAACTAAGGAAACTAGGATTTTTTTTGTTTACTGTTCTCTTCATTTAAATGTCAATATTGATGTTGTGTTTTTCTAGTACAGTATGAATAAATCTTTATATATTATTAGTTCTTTCAGAATTTTGTACATGTTTGAGAATTTCTCTTAATCCAAGCAAGTTGACAATTGAAAATGACCATCACACTAATCTATTAGATTAATCTGATGGCGATATAGGTGCTTTGCTCTTGTAAATTCAGGATAGGAATAGGAATAGTCATTATATAACCCACAGTGGATATGTGAGTTGAAGCATAATGAGACTGATAGAGATAAGACTGAACGAGAGTGAGCAAATAATGGAGTTGAAAGGTGGAAGTGAATCTGAGTAAGTGCGATTATTTGCTTCAGTGGTTGGTTGAGTAAAGGGCACTCCTAGTGAGCATCATAATCTATTGGTGTGGTTCACTGAAAAGCAAACCAAGGGAAAGCACTAATGCTTATTGATTTTTGAAGTGCTTATATTGGTCCTGTGGGATAATGGGTTGAGAAACAAAGTGTGTGTACACTAGGCCAAGGGATGAAAGGGTAACTGCAGGTGGGGCAGTTTGTGTTGAGGTTGGAGTCATCAGATCTTCAGCCAGCTGTTATCTCTTCAATTTTTAATCGGAGAATTGCAGGCATGGACACATTCTGGTAGAATTTCCAGGGCAAGTAGCTGGAAGGATCCAGGGCTGTCGGTGAGGTATCTGAACAAATAGCGAAGACTAAAAGAAGATTCTAAGAAACCATGCTCACTATCCAAATAAGCTGAACCCTCAGAGGTGGCAGATCCATGGGAGTCCTGAGGGCATAGTCCCTGTGAGGCCGCAGCAAGCTTTAGGCCAGTGCTTCTCAACATGTCAGTCGCAACCCCCACGGGGGTCACATACCAGATATTCTGCATATCAGATATTTACATTAAGATTCATAACAGAAGCAAAATTACAGTTAAGAAGTAGCAAGGGAAATAATTTTATGGTTGGGGGTCACCACAACATGAGGAACTGCAATTAAAGGGTCTCAGCATTAGGAAGGTTGAAAACCACCGCTATGGCTAATATGCATTTTTGAAAAGCAAAAATCAAGATCTTCTTGATCTTCCAGTAACTGCTTCTTTTTTAATTTGTGTAGTCTATAATGTTCCCAAATGGAGATGAATATTCAGCCAGATCTTTCTTGTTTGTGTCCCAGCATAAGCATTCTATAATCATTTTATCATCAGCGTGTTGATATTTGCTGATGTGGGTCTTGGCTCTGTCTTATAATTCCTTTGTGTTACTGTACTTATTAAGATCCTCCTTCATAGCAGAGCTGTTGGCAGGGCTGATGGCTAGCAATTTGTCCTGGGAGCTGCAGTGGTGTTGGGGTATTGTATGGAGCTGCATTTAAAATGTTGGTGGACAGGTAAGTTCTGAAAAGGGTTCTTATAGCACAAGGAGACCAATAATTGACAGATGAAGCTTGCGAAGTAAGAGGCTTCTGTGCAGCAAAGGAAAGCATCAGTCTAGTGAAGAGGTACCTGTAGAGTGGGAGGAAATCTTTGCCAGCTGTACAGCTGACAGAGGATTGGTGTTTAGAATATTCAAACAGCTTTTACAAAATGAAACAGGAAATCCCAACAAGCACACAACCCAATTAAAAGTGAGATATGTAATAGAATTAAAAATTCTCAACCTGGTCCAAGGGAAACTCTCAAGAAGCTACAAGAATGACCCCAGCTAAGACTCCTGGCAGTAGTGGATACTATGTAGCCTAAACTGGCCATCTCCTGTGACCAGTCAAGACTTTCAATAGAGGGATTGGGACTTCAACCCAGCCACATAACTTTCGACCTACAGTCTGTCCTGCCTATGGGATGTGCTGGGGTTAGGGTGGTCTTGAGATTGTGGGAGTGGTCAACCAATGACTGGTCTAGCCTGAGACCCATGCCACTAGAAGGGGCCCATCCCTGACACTGCCTGAAGTACCAGGGCCCAGAGGCTGGATAGCCTGGAAACCTAGGATAGAACCAAACATGATCAGAGAAAAAAGGTCAATGTAATGATGCCTAACAATATTCTGCTATTCTCATGGATTGGTGCCTAGCCCAATAATCATTAGAGAAGCTTCATCCAGCAACTGGTGGAAAGAGATGCAGAGACCAACAACCAAACATTAGGCCAAACTGTGGGAATCCTGCTGAAGAGAGGGAGGAAGGATTGTAGGAGCCAGAGGGGTCATGGGCATCACAAGAAAACCCACAGAATCAACTAACCTGGGCTGTTAATCGTTCACAGAGACTGAACTGACAACTAGGGAGCCTTCATGGGACTGACCTATGCCCTCTGCATATATATGACAGTTGTGTAGCTTTGTCTTCTTGTGGGACTCCTAACAGTGGGAGCAAGGGCTGTCTCTGACTTTTCTATTGGCTCTTGGGACCTTATTCCTCATACTAGGTCACCCCATCCAGCCTAAATTCAAGGGGGTGCCTATCCTTATTGCAACTTGATATGCCATGTATTGATAGCCATGGAAGACCAGCCCTTTTCTGAATGGAAACAGGTGAGGAGTGTATGGAGGGCAGACAGGAGGTAGGGAAGGACTGGAAGGAGAGGAGGGAGGGAAACTGTAGTCGGGATGTAAAATAAATAAATAAATAGATAAACAAATAGAAATTCTGAAAGCAAGAAATACAAATGGCTAACAAACACTTTTAAATGATCAAATTGGCAGTTGATAGTTGCTGGGAGACAGAGTCTGTTTTCTTCAGGGATGCACCACCTGGGATACAAATAACCTTAAGTGATGGTGTGGATGCTGGGAAAAGGGAACCCTTACATACTGTTATTTGACATAATAAACTAGTGAAGCCACTTTGGAAATCTGTCCAGAGGTTGCTATAAGACAGCAGACCCAGCAAGTCATGGAGAGCAAGCTAGTAAGCAGCATTTTTCCATAGTCTCTGCTTTGGCTTCTGTCTCCAGGTTCCTACCTTGACATCCTGACCTGACTTCCCTTAATAATGGGTATTTAACCTCTGTAGTTACATGAACACTCTCCTCCTCAGTGTTTTTGTTCATAGTGTTTCTTACAACAACAGAAAGCAAACTAACACCCTACAGGAAAATATAAGCAAATGCAATAGTGTTACAAAATAAAGTTCTACCAGTCTCCCACCAGAATTCTCATTTTTACTTTGTTTGGCTGATGACTTGATACATTAACAGTTTTACAAAGATGCAATTCAAACTTCAGCCATTTGAAACATCTTACCAGGGCCTTTAAACTTTTTTAAATAATATTTTTATTCTCTGAAAGTTCCATATATTTATACATTATATATTGATCACATCCACCCACCACTAATTCCTTCCAACTACTCCCTGCTGCCCAGCACCCCAGCTCACTGCCAACCTCATGTCCTCTTTTTGTGTGATTAATAACCCTTGAGTCTAATTAGTGCTTACAATATGCACATGAGTCTGTGGACACCCACTAGGGCATGAACAAACACCCACCCTATCAACAGCCACATCACCAAGGCATAGTGACTCCCCCTCCCTCAGAAGCTGTCAACTTCGAATAGCTTCTCTGACAGAGACCTGGGTCGGGGGACTCCCTTACCCATGCTTGGCTTTTCACTGGCTTGATCTTGTGCAGGTCTTGTACCAGTAACCACGGCTGCTGTGAGTTAATGTGTACAACAGCCATGTCATGTCCAGAAGTCAGCATTTCACAGCTCTCCTCCTCATCCACTGGCTCTTACATTCATTCCAGGCCCTCTTTCATGAAGTTTCCTGATCCTTGAATAATAGGAAGTTCGTATAGATGACCTATGCACAGCTGAACACTCAGTTACTTACTAGTAGCCCCTTTATCCAATTATGCGTCTCTGTATTAACCACTACCCACTGCAAAAAAGAAGCCACTCTGACCTAAATTTAAAGCAGCACATATTTAGGGTTATAAACCTAAGTATTTAGAGGGAATTTTAAGCGGGGGTGGGGGGGTTGGGGGTGGGGGGTTGGGGGGGGGGGGGGGTGGTTACAGACAGATTGCTCAGCTTTTAAGAGCACTTGTTGGTCTTTCAACAAGGACCTGGATTCAGCTCCCAGTACCCATTTTTTTTTAAATTTTTTTCCAAGACAGGATTTCTCTGTGTAGCTTTGTGCCTTTCCTGAATCTCACTCTGTAGACCAGGCTGGCCTCGAACTCATAAAGATCCGCCTGCCTCTGCCTCCCAAGTGCTGGGATTAAAGGCATGCGCCACCACCGCCCAGTCACCAGTACCCATTTGTTAATTCACAACAATCTATAACTCCAGTTCCAGGAGATCTGATGCCATCTTCTGACTTCCAAGGACATCACACATGTGGTACACATACTGCATGCAGGCAAAACATTCATACACAAAAAAATAAATAGAATACATTTTTAGAGCATGACCTTTTAGCAAAATGACAACAAAAAGATTTCCCCTTAGGGCCTATCTGCTCCCCAGTCATGAGAATTTGATCAGATTTACAGTTCCAGCATGAAATTCTTCCTGTGCAACAGGCCTCATATCCTCTCAAAGTAGTTAGTTACTCTGCCATCATGCCAACACTGCACCAGTGGGCACATCTCGCCAGACAGGTCAGTATTGCAACGTGCAAGGTCTAGCACTGGATACAGCCTTTAGAGACTTTTGTCCCCCAGCAACCTATATAGCACCTTCTGGTACAATGTAAGCTAGCTAGCAAGGGAGACTTTTCTGGTCAGTTAATCAGAAGTTAATTTCTCTATGTTCTGCATCCAAAGTGAATGATGCTTTCAGGAATAGGGTCTTGTATCTAGTTAGAGTGGTCAACCAAGATCAATTGCAACAGCCTATATTGGTTTAGAGACATCCCTGATCTGACTCAAAGGAAGGTATCTCCTCCTAGCATGAAGATAATCATATATAGATTTGCCTTGGGCAGACTATATCTGTCCCTGTGTCATATGTTATAAGAATGGCTCCCAAAGGAAATACATTAGCCACTTATTATTGTGGGATGGGTGGAAATGAGCTCTGTAGCTAGTATCCCTATGGTGATAGTGGCCACGAGGTTCCGAGTCTCAGCCCACAGGCCTTTGTATCTCACTAGAGAGTGGTACCAGGCAGATATCTTCACTTACCTATGAGATTTTTAACTAACTGCCATACAAACCCTACAGTGCAAAGAAGCCAAAGGAGGCAAGGAGAGAGTTCCCTGGCTGGGCCACTGAAATATTGTCAGGAAGGATGATCCAAGATGTAAAAGTAAAAGAGTTTACCAGACTAGAACTGATGAGAAAGTTTTAACATAGAATAGGCACTGAAGATACAAATATGGTGGGCAAACTCTGAGAGGGAGAAAATGAATGAATGAAAGAATGACACTGTTGAGAGGGAACAGAGTCCTTTTATAGTAGTTAGGAAAGCTAGAAAACCTGCACAAGAACATGCCAATAGAAGTTCCAGTGTGAATTGGAGGAGGGGCCCAGGAGGCTACACCGCCAGCTGACGATCTATTGGCAGTTGATAACCGTTGGCAGAGGAACAGTCAGTTTTCTTTCGGGATGTGACCGCTGATAGATTGTTCATGCCACCAGTGGATGGCGCTATAACTATGTGCATATGGGCAATACTAATTTGACTCAGTGAGTTATAAAAAAGAGAACATACAATTGGGAGGAGGATGCAGTAAAGCTGGTGTCTGGTAAGAGCTACAGCAGGAAGTGGGAGGCAGATATGTTCAAATTATATTTTATTTATGCATGAAATCCTCAAAGAAAAAATTTTTAAATTTTTTTTTAAAGAAGCAATTTGGCCTTGTCTTCTGGGCCGTTTGCATAGTTTAAATTGAGTAGATAAGCCATGGGCAGCTCACTATCCTGTTAGGTAGTAAATTTTATTACACCATTTTATTGAACCTTCCCTGGCATTGAAGAGGGTCATTAGGAGTAGGCAGTGATTATTTCTGTAAGACCTCACAAATCACTGGGTCAGGTTTCAGGCAGCTAGGCTCAGACTGTGAGAAGGTGAAGGATTTTGTTCTGTATTTTTTGGCATTTTGTTTTGGGCTCCTTTTTCTCTGTATAAAGATAACGGCATTTCCTCCCAAAGGAAGTCAGTACTTCTAATGGATCATTTTACCTCCAGAGCTCTCCTTGGAGTCAGAAGAGGCTTTTGCTTGACTTGTGTTAAGACACAGTTCTTTCTCTTTCACTCCTATCTCCTTTGCCCCCTTACCAGTGAAGACACTATATGCATAAAGTAGCAATCAGAGTGCCGGATGTATAGTATAAACTGTCCAGTGAAAAGATCATTCTACCGTTTACTGTAGTACTCAATCTTAGAATACAAAGAAAGATGAGTTGTGGCCCTTATCCTTTGCTACACTGCAGTTGAATGCAGAAATAGCTCAGGACTACTACTGTGTGACTCCCAATAGTAGACAGCATTTCATCAAGGCCATGACACATACATCTTGGGGGCCCAAAGAGTAGGAAGAGAAAGATACTGCATGTCGTACACTACTTTATTCTTTCATGAAGTGCTAAAGAAAACCTTTTCTGTAGAAGAGGAATTTATAGTATGTCCAGTTTTCTGGAATGGTCAAAATATTTTACAAAGGACATAGGATTTGAGCCAAAGCTTGAAAGAGAAACAGTTTTATATAGGAAGACAGTGGGAGAAGGAGAGATTTCATGGGGGTGAAAAGGTCTGGCTTACTTATCACAAAACCCCAAGTCAGCAATGTTCACAGCTAGTGAGGCAACTAAGCATTTTCCAAATATTCCCTAGCAACTACCCATCATTATTCAGAGCAGGCTTATCTATGCAATTCCTCTAACATAAAGTCCTAAAGTGAGCCCCAGGAGAGAAAAGGTCATCTCCCTTATCTCAACTGTCAGTCCTAAGTAAACAGATGGGGCCCGGGCAACCAAGAGTACATCCATCCACACAGCTGTTTGGAACAGAGCCTGCACCCACTGTTTCTCTTCACCAGAGGCATGACTCTCAGAATTGAGAGTCCAGATAGCCGTTATTCACTACTGGTTGCAAAATATGCTTCCTGCCCATACCTCACAACAACTGGTAGGCCCCGGTTCTCCAAAAGAAGAATGCTGAGGCTTGGACATAATCTAGTCATTTACCCAGTGTAGTAAATTCAGTAAGAGGCACAGCTGGGAAGCCTAGACTGCATGCAATCCAAAACCTGTGCCCTTAATTGCTATTACTATAGTAGAGTCCTGTCTCACTAGGTCCTATCAGTCACAAAATCCAAACAGACACTGCTCTCTCCATTAATGCAACTTAATTTCAACATTTGTCTCAAGGAACCAAAGGCACCCAAAGTGCTAGAGAAGAAGTTTTGAACAAGATATCAAAAGTAAAGTACTCCCATTTCTCTATCAACCACTGTGATCTGTAAATCCTCAATTCCTAAGAAATGTCCTAATTCGAACATCTCTCCCTCCAGGGAAGTGTGACTCGATTTTATGATTTTACCTATTTGGTCCTACACAATTGTACGTAGCACTCTTTTCACTACTGAAAGTGTTCATGATTTTTGGATAAGATGGTTAACCCCCTCAGAGGAGGCAAAGAAGAATTACCTATTAGGTCATCTGACTGTGCTGAACAACGATCTGCAGCTCCATCGGGTGAGGAGGGAGTTGCTTCGACCAAGTGGTTTTGGATTCTGACTTCTCTAAGTAGACAATCTCTTTTAAAGAAAGGAATAAATGTGGTGGCTCTGTGAGGAAACTTATTTGAAACCAAGATTGGTAACAACTTGATCCCCAGGACTCACATAATGGAAGGAGAGAATCAATTTTAACTGTTGTCCTGTAGACGATTTTTAAACGGTCTTATTAATAAAAAGCATTCAGGAGCCAGGTATCGGGGTGAATGCTGAAAGATCAGAGAAGCAGAACAAGCCACAGCTTCCTCACCTCGCCAACTCCTCAGCCGATTCGTGTTACATTGTCTTCCGACCTTGCCACTTGTGCTGTAGCATGTGCCCACACGCATACACGTGTGCACAAGATAAATAAAATGTAAAACGGAAAAACTGAAAACAGAAGGATGAAGTTTGGAATGGGATTTGAAGGGATTCCAACAGAAATTTAACTTGTTTGAGCTACAGTGGTCCAGGACCACAGGTGGAAGAATGGCTGAAAATCAGTGACTACTGCAGTTGGGGGCATGTAGGGTTGAGCACTGTGGAGTCCGCAATAATTCAAAAACATTAGCCATCTACCTCACTTCTCCTGTCACATGACCCTTGTCCCATATTCTCTGCAGGTATGAGAAGAACAGTTGGTTAAAAATTAAGACAAGATCCCAGCTGTGACAAGAGCTGCATTAAGATAACCACAGACTTGTGTAAACAAGCTTTTACAAACCCCTTGTTAAGCTTGTACTTATCACAAATGGTACTACCAGTTGTAAAATGTTATCACAAGTTGTAAATTCCCAGAATGTACCGTTACCCAAGACTTCACCTCAAATTGTAAAAATTCCTTTCTTATATCACCTCTGACACCCCTACTTGTGACTTTGGCTTTAAAAAGTAGCTACTCCCTCTGTTGGGGGTCACAGTGTCAGTACCCGGCCTGCCTGTGGCCCTAACTGGTTAGAAGTGCTGGTACCCCACAGTGATGGAATAAAGTTGCCTTTGGTCATCTAATTTTGGTGTCCTGGCCCTCAACTCCCAGACCCAACAAGTACAACTTGTCCTCTTGGTTCAGATGTGCCTCACATGTTAGGGATGAAGAAAAACAGAAAGAGAAGTTCTCTTTTGGTCTATACCACAGTCCAGGATCCTACAGGAGAAGGAACTGGCTAAGCCTGGGGTTTACGATGATTCTGGGAAACTGGTGGTCAGTGTCTGGGCTGGGTATTTCTGTGTTGTTGGCCTCTTACTCAAATAGTTGAAACAAAGGCTAACCTGATCCCAAAGAAGCAAGGAAACTTTTCTCAAAGAAAAGCAACAGAACAGGTCAGGTTCACTGTCAAGAGTGACAGCAGGACACATGAGTAAAAGCAGTCAAGGGACCTAATTAATATTTTAGGGTCCTTTTATGGGATCCTAAAGAGCATGGTTGCTAAGAGGTAGAGCTTTGGTGGTTCTCTGTTTTGAGTGAATGATTCAAGTTATATAACTATTTCACTATTATGCATATCTCTTCCTATAATGCATCTGATATTGATAATATGAATACCCAATTATGCATAATAATAATAATAATAATAACAATAACAGGGGATTCTCTCTAAAAGTTCACTTTGAGGACACAGTTTGTTTTATTGTATTTGCACCCAAAACCAGTATGGATGAGATCACTTACATTTGTATCTGGACAAACTGGAGATGAATTTAATGGAATCTACTTAAATTTGATGGTTATTAAGGACAGAAAAGCATACTCTATTGTTGAGAGGGAATGTGAGTGAAGCTTTGGGCAGGTTGGGTTCCTGAGTTGCTAATAGGTCCCTAGCTGCTTGCTCAGAAAGAGGTGAGTGTGCATAGTACACGCAGCTAAAGGCCTCAGTGTGCTGAGTGCATTATTGGGAGAAGGGTATGTGCATAGTGTAAGCCAAGAAGAGCACTAGCTTTCTAAGCTATTCCTTATGTTTACTGCCTCAGAAGCACATTGGTGTAGCGGGAAGTGTGGGATTTGTTGAAGGATAGCCTGTTTAGAAATCATAAGAAACCTGGGCAGAGAGAACCTGTTATTGACTTTGCAGAGACAGTGATTTTCCTATGAATATATATGTTGTTGGTTGTTTTTACTCTTAGTTCTTTAGCTCTTTGCTCTTTTGAGGGCCTACCACCCAGCTCCCAAATAAATCACACACAAAGGCTTATTCTTTATTATAAATGCCTGGTCTTAGCTTGGCTTATTGCTAGCCAGCTTTTCTTAACTTTAAATTATCCCATCTGCCTTTTGCCTCTGGGATTTTGCCTTTCCTATTTCTGTATATCTTTCTTCCTTTCTTGTTCCATTGCTGGTTGTGTAGCTGGGTGGCAGGGTGGCTGGCCCTTAGCATCCTCCTCTCCTTGTTCTCTTGCTCTTTCTTCTCCTCCTATATTTCTCCTTCTATTTATTCTCTCTGCCTGCCATCCCTGCCAATCCTTTCTTCTGCCTTGCTATTGGCCATTCAGGTCTTCATTAGACCAATCAGATGTTTTAGACAGGCAAAGAATCACAGCTTCACAGAGTTAAACAAATGCAACATAAAAGAATGCAACATGGAGTTGGGGATTTAGCTCAGTGGTAGAACACTTGCCTTGCAAGTGCAAGGTCCTGGGTTTGGTCCTCAGCTCCGAAAAAAAAAGAATGCAACATATCTTTATATTATTAAAGCAGATGTTTCATAGCATAAAAAATGTAACACACCTAAAAATAATATTTTACATATATATATGAAAGGACCACAGCAATGACCAGAAAAGGCACCCAGGATGAAGTGCTTTCAAGAATGCTAATGTAATTATAGGTTCTAAAACCACATGTTTGTATGAATAAAGCAAAAGGTAAAAAAGAAACATATAAATCTCCCAGAGAAGGCAAGCTGGTGCCTACCTAGAGCCTTCACTCCTACTGAATGGTATACATGGTACTGGATGGTACTCTGCATGCTACAAGACAAAAAAGCTAAACACCAACCCAGTTACAAACCCTTATGTCTACAATGGTGACCCTTCTGTATGAAATGCTGGTATAATAGTAGCACAAAAGTTGTGGGCATAACCAACCAGTATCTTATTGACTTTAAGGCCTCATGCCACGAAATGGAACCTATTCCCAATATTGCTTGGGAGAACAAGAACCTGAGACTATTAGATAGCCCATGACCTAGGGGATAACCAAATACTACTGTTCTTAAAAAAAGTAACAATAAAAAGGACTCCTAATGTCATTCTTCTATACTCCTAGACATGTGCCTGGCTCAGCCATCATCAGAGAAGCTTCCTCATGAAGCAACTGGGAACAAATACAGAGACCCACAGCCAGACATATGTGGAAAGTGAGAGACCTTGGAACAATCTGCTGTAAATAGGATGTCTTCATCAAATCACTACCCTCAGGGATTAGGGAACCTGGTCGAAGAAGGGGCAGGAGAAATTGTAAGATCCACAGGGTATGGAGAACACCAAGAAAATAAGGCCCTCTGAATCAATGTGATCTATGCACATATGAAGGCAAAGAAACTGAGGCAGCATGCACAGGGCCTGTAACAGGTCTGCATCAGGTGGGGCCCTAGGGCTGAAAGGAGAAGGAGAAGTAGAAACATGTCCTCATCCCTAACCCAGAAGGAATCTCCAATTGACAACTACTTATAAATGAAAATTTAGTTTCCTCAAAGGGAGTCTCACTGGGAAAACAAACTACTCTTAAGTGTAGGCTCCATGCCTAGCAATAGATATTTAATAGAAAATTAACTCAATGGAAACTTTGGAGTCCCTTGTCTTCCAAGGTTGTGTCAGGGCTTTTCATTTTTTTAAAAAATTCTTATATATATATATATATATATATATATATATATATATATATATATTCTTCTTTCTTTTTATCCTACTGGTCCTTTGTGTATATATTGACTTTAAGCTTAATGTTTTTATGGGATCCCTGAGTGTGAACGAGTGGGTCTCTCTGTTTCTTCTGTGAATTTTGATGTTAGTTTTTGTTTTATCATATTATATTATACTCTATATTATATTATATTATATATTATTATATTACACATTGTTATATAATATACCATTATGTTATTATATTATATATTATTATATTTATGTTATATATTATCCCTTAGAAGTCTGTTTTCTAATAAGATATACAAAAGGGGTAGATCTAGATGGGAGGGGATGTAGGGAGGAACTGGGAGGAGTAGAGGGAGGGGAAACTATAATCAGGATACATATGAGGAAAAAGTATATTTTCTTTTTTTAACTTATAAATGTTCAGCCAATAGCTCAGGCTTATTACTAAATAGCTCTTACAACTTGAATTAACCCATTTCTATTAATCTATATTCTGCCACAAGTAGCTTGTGTCTTTACCTGTCCTCCAGCATGTCCTGCTCCCTCTGTGACTCCTGGGGACTCCTCTGACTCCACCCTCCTTTCTCTCAGAGTCCACTGTGTCTGGCTGTCCTGCCTTATATTTTCAATAAAATGAAAAAAGTGACAAACTACAATCTAAGAAAAATCTACCACTTTGCTGGCGGAACTCCAAATAAATTGGAGGAGTCAGTGTATATTCTAACAAACAACATTTTATTTTTAAAATGAATTGGGGATGCTTGAAGAAGGGGCAGGAGGTGGGGGGGGTGCTTCCTAAGGTCAAAATCGAGCTGATGCTACAGCTCTCTTAGGAGAAGTCGTGGCTCTGAAAAGAGCCTTTGGGTTTTGTTGGAAGTCGAAGCCATTCACTTGCTAGAGATGTACCGGACCAGGGCCATGGTGCCTTCAGCCACTGCTTGCTTGCAGATCTTGCCAGGAAGCAGAAGACGCACAGCAGTCTGGATCTCTCTAGAGTTGATCGTCGAGCTTTTGTTTTGATGGGCCAGGTTGCTTGCTTCATTAGCGATTCTTTCAAACATATCCTTCACAAACGAATCCAAGATGCGCACGGACTGCTTGGAAAGGGTGAAGCCCACATGGACTCTTCTTAGCACCTTGGGAAAATAAATGGCGAAGCTGTTCCTACGGCGTCTGATGAGGCGGGCAGCTCGGCGCTCATCTTCCTTCATACATTGGCTCTGGAGAAGGCGGAGAGAGCGACGGCACTTCTCTGGCTGCTTCTCCTTCTCTGAGGTGGCTTTTTTAGGCTTTCGGACCTTGACAGCTTCCTTAGATGTATCAGAGCCTTGCTTGTCCACAGCTTTTGACTCCTCCACAGCAGTTGGCTCCTCCACAGCGGCCATAGCGGAGGCACCTGCCAGGGCGACCGAGGAAGTGGCCATGACCGAAGTCAGAAAATGGCAGTTTCTGAGGTGACATACTATGCGCGTGCCATTATGCCATGTGATGGACCAACTCGACATCTGATTGGATAACAAACCTATCAGGAATCCAATATACATATTGAGTGTGATTGGATGGTTCCTCTGCCTGGCAACACTTTACCCAATCAGAATGGGCACTCAATGTGATTCGCTAATCTCCTGGTTGGCAACGGGAACCCTGGAGCCCTCTAGTTTCTCTGTGAGAGGAAGATACCCATGGACACATTATAATATTATAGGATCATGTCAGGTGACTGGCGTCACACCATTACGGCTTTGAAAGACACAATCAAAAGAAAAAAATTCTTAAACTGCACATATTCCAGTTATGGTGCCTTTCAAGAGCCTGAGTTCAGTAATTCAAGTCTCATATAATCTAAGCAAGTTTGGGCCATTACTCGGTCTTTTTAAAAATAATAATATGTATTTTATTTTTTGAAGTTATAATTACATCATTCCCTCCCTTCCGTTTCTTCTTCCAACTCCTCCCATGCATTTCCCCCTTCTTTCAAATTCATGGCCTCTTCTTTGTTGTTACACAGAGAGAGAGAGACAGAGACAGATAAGGCACTTTTTATATGTGTGTCTATATATTCATATAGGTATATTTTTATATGTCTGTATACATTATATATATATTCCTAAATACATATATATATATTCCTAAACGTGTGTGTGTGTGCACGCACGCGCATGCATGTACCAAAATACTTAAATACAAACTGACTTGAGTTCAGAGGAAGCTGCCTTCCACATGGAATTTAGTATGTATGAAATTTATTTAGAATACAGGCCTAAGGAAAGGGTAAAGAGACAGAAAGAGGTCAGTGTTAGGGTAAAGAGACAGAAAGAGGTCAGTGTTAGGGTAAAGAGACAGAAAGAGATCAGGGTTGGCAGAAGTAGTTGTGTGTCATTAATGTAGTTTAACAAAAGTCTTCTTTGATCCCAAGCAGAATGCTGAAAGTAACCTGGTCTGCCTTTATGAAGAACAAATGCCATTGCTCCACTCACCTGGATCAGTCCTGGAGGTGGTCTGTTTGGGAATGTGTGATCTTGGAGAAATCAGCTCTCTGCAGTGCAGGTCATAGCTGAAGGCACTCATAGCTGACCTTTAGCATGTGACTGCTATCTAGCAGCTGAAGCAACAAAGCTTTTCTTGAAGGAGCTTCCTGGAAGTCCAGAGGTCTATCTGTTGTAACTTCATCCTTAAATGATACTTTGGTTAAGAATACAACTCTAGGAGGATAATTCTTTTCTCTCAAAATGTGTGATGGCATTCTGCAGTTGACACAGACAGGTATACTGTGAAAAAACTTGGCAACTCTACTGCCTTCTAGCAGTGTCTGTGTTGTAACTGTCCTGTAGTATTTACTAAATGAGGTATCTAGGTATAAGTTCTAAACTTAATGATATTTTTTGGGGGGAAATTATCAACCATTTCTGTTTGACTATTATTTCCCCATTATCACTCACTTTTCTCCTTTGGTATACTTGTATCATATTTGTATCACTTCCTCTTGGTCTTTTCTCACATGCCTTCAAAATATTCAGCTGAGGTTTAAATTCAATGCCTTGTGGATACTAAGCAAACACTCTACCAACTGTGCTACATCCCCAGTACTCATGTGCTTTTTTCTATCCCTCAATATACTTATCCATGGGATACGCCATGCTTGATCATTGTCATCTGTTATGGTTTTCAAGTCTACACAAGGGTTTCCATTTTTCACAGAGGTAACATTTTCTAAACTCTGAGCATGTTCAGGAAGGCTATTTTGGTATCAGTCTTGCTAGAGCCTGCTGTGGAATAATGCTCTATACTCTGTAAAGATTTGTCCCTCGAATTGGTTTAATAAAACACTGATTGGCCAGTAACCAGGCAGGAAGTATAGGTGGGGTGACCAAACTAAGAATGCTGGGAAGAGGAAGGGTGGGGTCAGGATTCGACAGCCAGATACAGAGGAAGCAAGATGAGAATGTAGCATGGAGAAAAGATACCAAACCACGTAGCTAAACATAGATAAGAATTATGGGTTAATTTAAGTGTAAAAGCTAGTTAGTAATAAGCCTGAACTACCAGCTGAACATTTATAATTAATATAAGCCTCTGTGTGGTAATTTGGGAAGCAGCTGCTGGATATTTGGGAGTTGCTGGCAGGACAGAAACTTCTATTTACAAGAGCCTGATTTTAAGATTGGACCTTCCAGACAGAATTTGGCTTGTGTTTGCCATGTTTCCTTCTACAATTAATCAGTCCATTATTTGTTTATGTGTGTGCTTACATGTGTGCATGTGGAGATCTGAGTTCAAGCTCTAATGTCATTCCTGAGGAGCCACCCACCTTTTTTAAAATTATTTTAATTTATTTGATGTGCATTGATGTTTTGCCATTGGTGTCGGGTCCTCTGGAACTGGAGTTACAGGCAGTTATGAGCTGCCATGTGGGTGCTAGGACTTGAACCTGGGTCCTCTGGAAGAGCAGTCAGTGCTCTTAATCATTGATCCATCTTTCCAGCCCCGTCCACCTTGGTTTTTTAAATAAGGCCTCTGATTTGTTTGGAGCTGGCTAATTAAGCTAGGCTGAATGACAAGGAAGCCCCAAGGAGCCATCTGTCTCTACTTTTCCAGCACTGGGAGTATGAGTGTGAACCACTACACCTGGTTTTTTGACATAGGTACTAGGGATCTAAACTCAGGTTTTATGATTGTGTGGAAAGTACTTTACGTACCTACTTTACCTACTGAGGTTTCTCTGCAGCCTCTTAACTGGTCCATTCTTGAAATGTTAATATGAATTTGAAGGACATATGGTGACAGTTTATGGTGAAAAAATGTTTCTGGTTCTATTTTGCCCATGTTGACAGTTCATCAGAAAGGGCAACATTTCCTTTCACATCTCCCTTTTCATGGCTTTTTTTTTTTTTAAGATCCAGCTTGGAGGACGTCTGGGTAAGATGACTGAATAAAGGCTACCTCCATGTGAGTAAGTGAAGAAGGGAGATACAATGAAAAAAGTAAAGCTGATTCTAAACAAAAAGAGAGGAAGCATTTTGAAACTCTACAAGGGAAGCTCAATGGCACCTGAAACAAGAAGGACAAAGAGCTATCAAAGCAAAGAAGGACATCAAGCACAGCCTCGCACATGCAGTCCTCTGGTTACAGGAGAGGAAGGCAGGGGCTGTTTCTAAAAGGTAAGAGAGAGCATGGACAGTCCTACCCCATGTAAGCCCACAGCCCTCATACCTGCAGTCTTCTCGGGCATGAAATGAAGTTAGAAGCTGTTCCTAAAAGGTAAGACACATATACAGGATGGACAGTCCTACCTTAGTGCTTTCCAGTTTTCTGGTCACAGGAATGGAAGGTAGAAGCTGTTTCTAAAACGTAAGACAGATATAGGATGGACAGTCCTACCCCAGTTTAAGCCCAAGGCCTGACACGTGCAGTTCTCTGGTGGCAGGAGAGGAAGTAGAAGCTGTGTCTAAAAGGTAAGACAGATAGAGTATGGACAGTCATAGCCCAGTCATAGCCCATAATCCTTAAACATGCAGTGTCTCTGGTGGCAGGAGAGGACGATAATGTCTGTTTTCAAAAGGTAAGACAGATATAGGATGGACAGTCCTTTGCCAGTATAAGCCCACAGGACTGATACATGCACTTCTCCAGTGGCATGAAATGAGATCCACAGGTCTGCCTGATGTCATGTAGCTTAGGTGGGCAAAAGATTTGCCTCTTACCACAGCACATGAACCATTCCACCTCTCTTTCTCTCCTGTTTCTCCACCATACACTTGCTCATCATAATGGCTCCCACCTCAGGCAGCCCAGACTGTGAAGACCCAGGCTACTCTGTGGGTATCTTTTGCCCACCTAAGCTACATGGCATCAGGCAGATCTGTGGATCTCATTTAGATTTTTTTTAAAACTCTCTTTTCAGTTATTTTGCCCACTCATTCTTTAAATATTTTTTTATAATAATGTGTGTGCATGCCAGATACATTATTAGAGGCCAGGAGAGGGCAAAAGGTCCCCTGCAGCTGGGTGGTTGTGCACCATCATATGGGTGCTGGGATTTGAACCTAGGGCCTCTTTAATAGGAGCAAGTGCTCTTAATTGCTGAAATCTTCCTTCATCATTTTGTTGGTAAATTTCTTTCTTTGAATAGCAGGCATGGGCTGATGTTGGCAGACTGCTTGCCACCCAGGGCCAGGATGGCATCTGGGCCTAGGCTGTTGTCTAAAGCCTTGTCTGGGTCTATGGTCTTACTTCAGCCAGGGTCTGTGTCGATATCCATGACCCATGTTGCCACCAAGGCCACAGGGATGCTCAGTGTCTGGGCTACCATCTGTGGCCATTTTGATATCCCAGGGCTGTGCCACCACTAGGGCCATGTTGATCTAAGTGGCCTGTGCTGCTACTGGGGGAAATCCGACATCTGGGCATGACCTGCTGCTGGGGGCCATGTCTGGGTCCGGGGCCATGTCTGGGTCCGAGGCCCTATAGCAGCTAGGGTCTGTGTTTGATGTCCATGGCTTCAGTAACCAGTGAAGCAGATGATGAGTGTGGTCAGACACCTGAGTCCATGTTGGTGTCTAAGGGCCACGCTGTTGCTGGGGCTATGCTAATCTGGATGGCCTGTGTTGCCACTGGGGGCCATGGTGAGGTCCAAGCCTGGACCATGGCATAGGGCCATGTCTGGGTCCATGGCCTGTATTATGGATCCTCATAACCACCGAAGGCCATGCAAACACCCAGGGTCTGGGCCATCACCTGAGGTTATGTGGGCATCTGAGGTCATGCTGCATCTGGGGCCATACAGATCTGAGTTAGCCTGCACTGCCACAAGGTGCCATGATGACATCCAGGCCCAGGCTGCAACTCGGGGCCATGTCTAGGTCCATGGCCCTACCACAGCCAGGATCTGTGTCAATAATGTCTATGGCTCCTGATTCCATTGAAGGTCATGCTGATGCCAGGGGTCTGGGCTACCAGATGGAACCATGTTGGTGTTTGAGGGCCATGCTGCTGCAAGAGCCATGCTGATTTGAATGGCCTGCACTGTCACCCTGGGCCATAGTGTTGTCCCAGTCAGGGCTGCTGCTGAGAGCCATATCTGAGTCTATGGCCCTAAAGCATCCAGGAACTGAGTCGATGTCAGTGGCTCCTAAAACCATCAAAGGCAGTGCTGATGCCTGGGGTCTGAGCCACCACCTGGGGCCATGTTGGTGTCCGAGGGCCATGCTGCTGTGGGGGACATGCTGATCACAGTGGCCTATGCTGCCATCTGGGGCCATGGTAACATCCCAGCCCTGGCTGTTGCCAAGGACCATGTGTGGGTCCATGGACCTACTACAGCTGGGGTCTGTGTTGATTTCTGTGGCCCATGGTGCCACCAAAGGCCACACAGACACCTGGGATCTAGGCTATAACCTATGATCATGTTGGTGCCCAAGGGCCATGTTGCCATTGGGGCCACACTGATCTTAGTGACCTGTACTGTCACCTGGGGCCATGGTGTCATCTAGGCCCAGGTTGCTGCCTAGGGTCATGTCTGGGTCCATGGCCCAGCAGCAGCCACGTCTGAATTGATGTCTGTGGCTCCTGTTACCACCAAGGGGTGTGCAGATGCCAAGACCTGAGACCATGTTGGCGTCTGAGAGCCTTGCTGCCACCAGGGCCATGGTGTCATCCAGGCATGGCTGCTGCCAAGGGCCATATCTGTGTCCATGTTCTGCTGCAGCTGGGGTCTCTGACGATGTCCATGGCCCATGTTGCCACAGGTCATAGGAGCCATGCATGTTGAAGTCCAAGGGCTGTGCTGAGCCGGCCCCGCCCCTCACTGGCCCCAGGATAGCTGACCCTGCCCCTCACTGAACACTGCAGCAGGACAGCTGGCCGCATCCCTCATGGTAGAGCTGGCCCATGCACTTGGGAGAGCTGGCCCCACCCCTTACCATGGGCATGGGAAAGCTGGCCCTGATAGCACAGGCCTAGAAGAGCTGGCTCTGCACCTCACCTAAGAGGTCCCAGTGGCCCAGACAGACCAGCTCAGCTACCACTCAGACCTACATCCTTGGCCTTGGGTTGGCCCACCCTAACAGCTGCCCCATCTATGACCTGCTGGAGTGTGTGAAGGGACTGGTCCTGCTGAACAATAACCACAAGATCTCCATGACTCAGGGCATCAGCAGGATATCCAAGAGGAGTTTTGGTGAGGGTCAAGAGATGATGGTGTGCCAGAGGCCTTGAACCTGACCAATGACTCATTGCAGTGAACATTTTGCGGATGGGACTGGTGGAACAAAAGGGTATAACTGTGTGACACATCACAGCTCCCAATGACATTAGGATGAATGCATTAGAGGTTGGAAAGACAGAGGAGTGAGGATTTTTTGTTGTTGTTTTGTTTTGTTTTTAATTGATTTGGGGGGCATTTCTTTTGGGGAAATGCTGCAAGGGTGAGGGGAGGATATGGAGGGACTGAGAGGTGAGCAGGATTGGGGTGCATGATGTGACAAACCCAAGGAATCAAAAACAATTATGTTATAAAAAAAATCTAAATGAAAATTAAGTATTTGAAAAAAAGTTTAACATATTTGCCATTGGGGAAATTCAAATTATAATGACTCTGAGATTCTATCTTGTCCAAATCAGATTGGTTATCTTCAAGGAAAAAAATAACTAGAATTCTGATGAGAATGTGGGTAAAGAGGAAACTTTGTTACTGCTGGTGTAAATGTAAACTGGTACTGCTACTATGGAAATCAGTATGGAGATTCATCACACACATATGCACGACACACACACACACACACACACACACACACACACACACACACACCCCTAAAATAGAACTACCACATGATCCAGCTATGCCTTCTTGGGTATATACCTGAAAGACTCCAAGAGGTACTTGCCTACCCATGTTCATTGCTGTAATGTTCACAATAGCCAGGCAATGCAGCCAGCCTAGGTGTCCATCAACAGATGAATGGATAATGAAAATGTATGTATGTACAATGTTATTTAATTCAGTCACAGAGAAAAGGTAAATCAACACATCTGTAGGAAAATGGGTGGGACTATACATCATTATGTTACAGGAAATAAGCTAAAATCAGAAACACAAATACTGTGTGTTTCATACGCCCAACATAGATTTCAAATTATGTAACAGTGTTTGTATTTATATATTATGTGTGAGTATGGGTGGTCATGTAACTAAGAAAGAGATCATGAGAGGAGCAGGAGACAGGGAGCCTGGGGGAAGGAATGATCAAGAGCAAAGCATAATAGCACTTACGTATAAAAGTGCTTAAATGAAGCCTATTAATTCATATGCCTACCTAAAAAATGAACTGAAAAACAAAGGAAAAAAGTGAATACCAGTCATTCTAGAGAGCAAAGTACACAAAGGTCTCAGGAGCCCATTAATTTCTGCTAGTTTACAGATAAAACTGAATGTTTTAAATAATATTTATTATAGTTTTATCAAGTACATTTTCATGAGTGGAATTGAAAGAGATTCATAGTCTTTATTCCAAATGTTGTAAGAATGAGAAATGGGAGGGTACAGTAGCTAAGAATATGAATGAGGGCCAGGCCTAGTGTCATATACCTTGAAATATAGTTCTTAACAACCACACTGATTAAACCAATTAAAAGTGTTGCGTCCTTTTATTAATGGCCAGACTGATGGCAGGCTCATGCCTCTGTAAAGTCTCTTGGTGATCAAGCTCAGGGGTACAGTGTTTTAAAAGACAAAACCACCATTACATCAGTGCTCTGAGGAACAGGGACCACATTAGTGAGGGATTTGTTTTTTTGCAAATCTCAGCAGTATTTCCCAGACACTGCATGACAATTTTTTTTTATTTCCGCTTCCTTCTAGTTATTTTAGTTTTATGTTTAAGCTGCCCAAACATCAACTATTTTGGTTAATATTATCTGGACCATGTTCAGGGTCATGGACAGTCCCCAAAGTGTTACCAAGGCAGTTGTAGCTGTTGGGGGGTGGAAGGATGAGAAGTTTTTAGGCAGACACAAAATAAAGTCAGAACAAAATAGTGTTTATCTTAGCCATTTCACTCTCCATTTCTCTAGTTACTTTGAAATCTTTTTTTTTTTTGATATTAGCTAAGGAATAAATAGTACCATCAGTAGCTTAACTGAACAAGTCTTTGGTGAACTTTAAAAGGCAATTTACTATACAAGGTCCCACAACAAGTCCTATAAAGAGGAGGAGAAAGGGGCCAGCCAGGCCAGTGAGGAGGATTCTGAGTCAGAGTTTCCAATCAAACATTTTATGGTACTAGGAATTATTTGGCTCAAGCTCCTGCAGTCCCTTATCTAAATCAACTCTAACCTTTTGTAAGGTCTCTTGGCTAAGTGCTAATTTGTTAGCAACACACCTTATCTAGTGTCACAAAAAGACCTCTCAGGAACATGAAAACCAAATCTAAGCCTGGCTGGTTTTGGAGGACTGCTTCTGCCAAGAACTCTACCTGGGCATGGAGCATATCAATAGAGAACTGGAGACGTCTAATGTCTGCACCTATCTGATAGTTCATCTGTTGTAAGCCCATTTCTCTTCTTATCAGAACCATAGCACTCAATGCAGCAGTGCCTACCACCCCCATTCCTACCAACACTGGGCCAAGGAGAGGGGTTGCACTCCTGTGTCACTGGTGGGGCAGCCCAAAGGGGAAGAAAAGGTGCCCTCCTCTGGTCCTGAATGCGCACACTTGGGGGAGTACATGCACAACCATACATAAAACAGAATATTATTACAGATGTCCTGAGGTCACATAGTCAATGAGACTAGTGGGACTGGCAAACCAAGTTCCAGTGGAAGGGAAATAAGTTTCTATGTTCAGAATAATCACGAGCCTCATATTACACGAGACATGAGGCAGAAAGGGGAGAATTAGCAAGGAGGTAATTTGCAGTAACATGAGTGTAGAGGGCAAAAACGTCTTTGTGTGCACATAAGCACAGGAAAGCCCGGAAAGTGAAACACAATTTATCTCTTCAATGATATGAGATGCTTAGCTGTTCCTCCTGGAATGCTCGGAAAGGAGATAGTTTACAACCTGGTGATCCTTTGCTCTCTGATGAGCCAGGCTCTGCCTGTATCTCCCAGAATTTGTTTTACTTATTCCAGACCCTTTCCCCCTAAATTTGAGCATTTCTTCTAGGCCATAAAACTCATCCTTGAGAGAGATATCATTTGTACTTTACAATAGCCTAAGTGACTTCTATATTATTTTAGAGACAGGCCAAATTCTGACTCCCATAGGGATTGTGTTTACCACAGTCATTCTCCCTAAACCCTGGTCTTAAGCATTGTTTCTTTTTTTTGTTTGTTTGTTTTTGTTTTTTCTTTTCTTTTTTTTTTTTTTTTTTTTTGGTTTTTCGAGACAGGGTTTCTCTGTGTAGCTTTGCGCCTTCCCTGGAGCTCACTTGGTAGCCCAGGCTGGCCTCGAACTCACAGAGATCCGCCTGGCTCTGCCTCCCGAGTGCTGGGATTAAAGGCGTGCGCCACCAACGCCCGGCTTTGTTTTTGTTTTTTCGAGACAGGGTTTCTCTGTGTAGCTTTGCGCCTTTCCTGGGACTCACTTGGTAGCCCAGGCTGGCCTCGAACTCACAGAGATCCACCTGGCTCTGCCTCCTGAGTGCTGGGATTAAAGGTGTGCGCCACCACCGCCCGGCTCTGTTTCTTTTTTTTTAAAATTTTTTATTAAGAAAGTTTTTATTCATTTTACATACCAACCACAGATCCCCTTCTCATCCCTCCTCCCACTTCCCCCAGCCTTCCCCCTCCAAACCACCCCCCATCTCTTCCTCCAAAAAGGTAAGGCCTCCCATGGTGAGTCAGCAAAGCCTGGTACATTCAGTTGAGGCAGATCCAAGCCCCTCTGCCTGCATCAAGGCTGTGAAAGGTGTCCCACCATATGTAGTGGGCTCCAAAAAGCCAGCTCATGCACCAGGGTCAGTTCAGGAGTGGAGTTAATTAACATATATCCAAGGGTGGTAAAAGCTCCCAAAGGAGCTCTTGGCTCCAGGTTACTTTGAGGGGGAAGAGGAGGAGGAAGAGGAGAAGAACAAAGGAGAAGGAGAAGGAAAGGGAGGGAGGTGAGACCAGAGGCTTTTCCAATTGGGCTATCAGGCCAATATGGTAGAGGGGGTGTCTAATATAGCCTGCTTTGGATGGTAAACAGAGCCCCCCAATCATGCCTAGTTGAATATAATCTTATGCACCAAGAGGAACCAACAACCCAAGAAAAATATAGAAGGTTGTTTACTTGTAGGTACACAGGATTACTAGTTGCAGGGTTGGAGCAAACCCCGTAGGTGTCCTCCATAAAGAAATGCAGTTTCATTTGGGACCCCTAAACACATGGCAATGGCTGTTTATATCCATTTGGGACAGAAGTGTTCCTCTTCTTGGTTACATTGTGACCTTTAGTTTGGGGCTCTTTTTTTTTTTTTTAATCCTCTTCCTGTTTACAGGGACATATGTAAAATTCTGTCTTTTTTAACACTTAAACAAATGTGTGTTGTTGTGCCCTGGGCGCAAAACCCCCAAAGAGACCACCAGAGACACAGGGACCTCAAGCCATCCAACACAGTAGAGGCTGGAGGAGGTGCCCACCCCTCTGCAAGCTCAGTTCTTAAAGGCAAAAACCATAAGGTTACATTATTTTAGGGGTGCTAGTACGGGTACAATTCTGATTGGCTCAAGTTTTAGGGGCTTTTCAGAATTTCTGTGTTATCTTACTTTGTAGTTTTAACCGGTTGTTTGTCAAACTTTATAGACTACCTCCGGCACTGGGGCATTCTGTGGTTAATCAATTGCTACCAGATAGTCCTTCAAACATCCTGACTTTGTACTTTTGACCATCTCCGGCATTGGGGCTTTCGATGGTTAATCAGTTGTTACCAGATGGCTCTTCAAACATCCTGACTTTGTCCTATGTCAGCAGCTCTGAGAATTTTGAAACTCAGGTCTGTTTCAAGCTGGGGTGAGGGGCTTTCTTGAAATGGGGGTGCTTTGGCTCTTCAGTGTGATGCTAGAAGACATTTCTCCCATGCCTGTCAGAAGGTAACCTCCAGCCTTATCAATGGGAAGGTTCAAGAGTTTCATGAGATCAGTCTTTAATATGGGTTTATTTGACCCTTCAGTCTAGTTAGCCTCTGCCAGCACTTTTCAGTGTGAAAGCAGGTGAGATTAAAGGAATAAGTAGATGGCCTACCCACACTAAGAGGGAATATATAAACAAACAGGAGTTCAATGTACAAGAGAGTCTTAGCTGGAGTGTATGTTGGGGTTGAGACAATTACTTTCTGGTCTTGGTCTGGAACAGGTTTGGCATGGAAGTAATGAAGACAGGTGTGAATCCAGTTAACTGTGACTGAGCTCAGCCTAGTATGAGGCACTTTCCAAGCAGTTGTCAGTCCTTCTTTCTGAAACTTCTTGATGCCCATGTAGTCCTGGATCAGTATGAATGACAGGGCACCAAGGAGGGAACTGGAAGGGCATCTCAAACCCTAGACCGGACTTCTATCTGCCTGTTGGAGAGACTGGGGATATTGCGAAAGAAACTAATTAGTAATCTCCTCAATGATGTGGTCTCTTAAATAGGGCAGCAAGGAGAATGGCCTTCCAAATATAATCTCATCGGGTGAATCCTGCTTTGTGAGGGGTGCATCTTGCTCTAAGGAGGGTCAGGAGTAAAAGGTCAGACCAATTTTCACTGGTTTCCAAAATTTATTTAGAGAGGGTTCATGCATTTGACCTTCCCAGAGCTCTGAGGTTGGTAGGCATAGTGGAGCTTCCAGGTTATGTTTAAGGCCTACTGACTATTTGAGCTATAAATGAGGTAAGAGCAGATCCACTATGATCCAATTGACAGGGCAGCCCCAACCCAGGAATAATCTCATGTAAGAGTCTTGACCACTGTCAGAAAAGTCTCCCTCCAGGTAGCAATGGCTTTTTATTCATCCTGAGGTGTTCACAAACACTAACATGAGGAAGTGTTGTCTCTGTGAAGCCAACTTCCCATTTCTCACCAGGGGCTAGTTCCCTCAGATTAATGGTGGGGACTCTTTTGCCCCTTGCCACTGGGTAGGTACTGCTGCCCTGGCTCTCCTGATTCTGTTGATGACAAGACTGTTTTCATTGGTAAAAAAAAAAAAAAAAAAAAAAAAAAAAAAAAAAAACAGCCTCTGCTTCAGGCAGGGGAGTCCCCTGGAGGTCTGGGCAAGTAGACTGAGAAATGTCCAGCAAGTCCTCGAGGTTGTTGTCAGGCATCAATATTGCAGGGTTGAGACTCTGTCCAGAAGCAAAAGTGAGATGGGGCTGATCGAGCAACCAACTCTGATATCGAGTGATGTAGGCATTTGACACCCACTGACCATTTGCCTCTCTTAGGAGGGTTTTCACAGCATGGAGGAACTGTTAGAGTCAGATCCTGGCTCAGGGTAGGTTTGTCAGCTTTCGTTACCAGTATATATAGCAGTTGTGACCATGGCCCAAAAACAAGATGGCCAGTCAGAGGCCACCGGGTCCAGATGCTTAGACAGACACACTATGGGCCTCCACCAAGGTTCCAGGGTCTTCGTCAAAATGTCCTTTGCAATACCCTGAGTCTCACGGATGTAAAAGTGGAAGAGTTTAGTGACATCAAGTAGAGCCAAAGCTAGGGCTTGGGTTAGAGCCTGCTTTAGGTCCAGGAAAGCTTGTTCCTCTGTTTCAGTCCACTTCAAAGACTGGTCTCCAACCGTGGCAGAATAAGTAAGCTGGGCTGTTTCTGCAAACCTAGGAATCCAGAGCCCACAATTTCCTGCCACCCCAAGAATTCTCATACCTGCTTCTTGGTTTGGGGATTAGAGATCTGGAGGACTGCTTTCTTCTGGGCAGCACGGAGAATTCTCCTACCTTGAGATAGCTTGTATCCCAGATAGGAGACTTTTATTCAGCTGAACTGGGCCTTTTCATGGAGACATGCTATTCCAATGTCTGGAGCAGCTGTAGCAAGTCCTCTGTGTCTTTCATATGGGCACCAGTGTTGGATACTGCCAGAAAATATCATCTATATATTGGGGTAGCATTTAATCAGGGTGTGACACCCAGAATCCTGTAAGTCTTTTTGTAATGCCTCCCCAAAGAGTATAGGGGAATTTTTGAACCCTTGGGGTAGTCATGTTCATGTCAGCTGGCCAGTCTCATTGGAAACTTGATCAGCCCATTCAAAGGCAAATAACGCAGGGAGAATGAAAGAGAAAGCATCCTCAAGGTCTAGAACCCTATAGACCTGTTGGTCTGACAGGAGGAGACTGAGAAAAATGTATGTATTTGGACCAGTAAAATGAATGATTTCAGTCTGTTTATTTCTGTCACAGAGATCTTGGGCTGGCCAATAGTCTGAGGACCCTGGCTTGTAGACAGACAAGAAAGGCATATTCCAAGCCAACTGGAAGAAGTAAGGATGCTAGCTTCCAACAGCCTCCATATGGGGAGCAATTCCTAGTCTAGCCTTTTGGTTCATGAGATATTTCTAGGCCCTCATTTGTGGTGTGCCATCAAGCCTGGGGGATGTCTCAGTTTATACTTTAGGAAACTGTTGTTGCAAGTCCTGGAACAGGGTCCCTGGGTATGGGTTTTTTTCTGCTCTGAAGTCTGGAAGAGCTAGGAAATATTCTTCAGACAGAGGGCAGTTAAGCTGAGTTGGTAGTCACGTGCAAAGGAAATTTCAGTTTCTTGAGCACTAAAGGGGATGATGGTAACTAGTTTTAGAAGATCTCTGCATAGAAGGGGAAAAGGCAATCTAGGACAACTATGAAGGAGTGAATCACCTGTTTGTGGACCAGGCTGACTACTCTTTAAGGTCCTTAATTGTGTCTATGGTTTCCTGTACTGCCATCTTTTTATTGGTAACTGGCCCCATTGGAGATTTTAAAATGGAAATCTCTGTCCTAGTGTATACCAAAATCTTAATTGGGTAGCCTCTTATTGATAGAATGACCAAGGGCTCTTGGGGACCTAAGAAAGCAGAGCCCTGGTCCCTTTATTATGACTCACTATACATCTCCCTTGCGGAGGGTCATTGCTTTCCTAGGTTTGGGATAGTTTGAACATTCATTTCTCCAGTATCCCTTTTCCATTACAGTAAGCACATTGATTCCTTTCCAATAGGACCTTCCCCATCTTCTCCACTTTTTTGTTTTGTTTTTTAGATCTCTCCCTTGGACACAAGCAGTAGGGAGCTCAGGGTAAACTGGAAAGCAGCCAGCATAATCTTAGCCTGTCTGAATGTGGCTCAATCAGCAGCAAATGCAGCTTGCTTTTGTTTTTTAAGTGTCTCAGTTATTGTAAACCCTTGGGCCACTCAGATGGGTTGGGAGCTATTCACCTCTGAAAAATC
>CABHPR010127223.1:2864-16598 GCA_902168415.1 Peromyscus melanophrys | reverse complement strand
TTATTTATTTATTTATTTATTTATTTATTTATTTATTTATTTATTTACGTATACAGTGTTCTATCTGCCTGCATGCCAGAAGAGGGCACCAGATCTCATTATAGATGGTTGTGAGCCACCATGTGGTTGCTGGGAATTGAACTCAGGACCTCTGGAAGAATAGCCAGTGCTCTTAACCGCTGAGCCATCTCTCTAGCCCCCTCCTAGTTGTTCTTGCAGAGTAGGGAAGTTGGAGTCCTGATTGGGAAGGTTGCATGTGCAAGTGTGAGGCACAGAATCATCCAGGAATAGCAGACCTGTTGGAGACAGCACAGAGGAGTGGACAGGTGTCCATAGAAGACACTGGATCCTCTCCTGTTGTTGCTGTGTGGATAACACAGTTGCTGTGGATTATGCTCATTGTTAATAATAAAGCTGATTGGCTGATAGCTGGGGAGGAGGAGATTAAGCATGAGAACCAGACTAAGAGAATTCTGGGAAGAGGAAGGGCAAAGTAAGAGAGTTGCTGGCAGATGCAGAGAAAGCAAGATGAGAATGCTCTACTGAGAAAATGTACCAAGCCACATGGCTAAACATAGACAAGAATTATGGGTTAATTTAAGTGTAAGAGCTAGTTAGTAATAAGCCTGAGCTACCAGCCAAGCAATTTATAATTAATATAAGCCTCTGTGTGGTTTTTGGGAAGTGGCTGCCAGGTATTTGGGAGTTGCTGGCAGGACAGAAACTTCAAACACAAATTTCCTGTAATTTTTGTAAAATACTATATAAATGTTTAATAATATAGCTACATTTCCTTTCCTGGATCATGCATAAAGAAGATGGAGGATGTCTACCATGAGAGATCAACAAAGGATGTCTAAGGGTGCACTTGATCTGGAAGAACTAAGCTATTAGGATAAATCACAAGCCAGAATGCCACGTACCTCTCAGAATTGCTTATCTAGTCTCAATTACATTGTTGAGCAGCAATGAGCTTGGGACTTGGGTTTGGAAGGAGGGGAAAAGGATGCGAATGGCTCATGTCTATCAGGTCTTCCAAAGGGCTCTGTCTGGCTTCAGTCCATTATTAAATGTAATGGATATTCAGTGGTTCCAGGTAGACTTCAGGGGTCTAGCACTACCCACCTTAAAGTTTGCTGCTGTGAGTCAGTTCACAAGGAGTGAACACGTGGGCCTGTATTCCTTCCTGTGCTCATGTCTTTAACTTGGGCATGGTATCAGCTGATGGTCTCTGGAATTTTGCTGAGTTCTAATGGGATGAGAGGCTTATTCTCTGTAGAGCATGTATTTAGACACTGGGTTTCTCATTCCTGTATTCTCTGAAAAAAAAAAAAAACCCTGAGGAATCATCCTTGATTCCCCTCTTTCCACCACACCCCTTTCTAATTTAGTAGTAAATTCCTGGAATAATGTGCTCTGAACAGGATCCCCTCTCACACTGCTCTCCATCTTGTTTCAACCAGGCACCATCGCTCATCCTGTTTTCATAGACTTCTGTCCGGGGCCTGTTTTCACTCCAGACTCATGCAATCTTTTTTCTAGGTAGGTTAAAAACATCTTAGGTCACACCATCCCTCTACCTGAAGCCCTCCATCAGCCTTCCAACACATTTGGGGTGAAGTCAGAAAGTCTCACTGTGGCCTCAGATGGTCACATGATCTGACCCTCTACTCATCACCAGCCACACTTCCCTTTATCTCTCTTCCAGGTATCCCAGCCTATATCGCCTCACTTTCACTCATACATTTCACCACCTCCATTTTCCAGGATATTTTCTCCTTAGATCTTCACACAACTTCCCCCCATCGCTCATTAATCCTCCTTCAAGTGTTCCCTGCTTCTTTGATGCCTTTGTGGGAAGTGATGCCCTTTCTTCTCCGTGTTACTCCTCAGCTCCAACCTTACTTTGTCTTGTCTTCATATGGCAGCAGCTCACCATTTCCAGGTGTTATTCTAATAGCTCCTTATCTATGTATGGATTCCCCATTCTCACCTTTAGAATACTGGTCTTTGACAGCAGGGACTTCACTTACTGGTCATTTTATTCTACTGCCTAAAAGAGGATCTGGAATATAGTCATTGTTAGAAATTGATTGTTGAGTTCATGAGTGGACTGTGGAAAGAGGCCATAGGGTTATAGGTCAAGTCATGTGACGACTCAACAAGGTAATGCTTGTGGAGACAATGAGAAAGGCACAGTAAATGAGTGTGGTGAGGGCTGGTGGCAAGAGTTGTCCTGGAAGCCACAGGCACAAGCGTGGGACACTACAGAGCTTCTAAGAAGTTGTAGCCATGTCAGAATTTGGATCAGTGACCATAATGATGACGATTGCCAAAGCCAAGGTCAAGGCCATGGTAGCCAATGTGAGTTCCCAGCAGGAAGAATGTAAGGCACCTTCAGGTCATTTCTTAGATGGAAACGTTTTACCTCATTGATGGGATAGAGCCACTCTGGGGCCTGCGTAGCTCTGAAGCTGAGCTTGGTTCAGAGATGGTAAACTCTTTAACCCCAGGAGGCTGTAGATTGGGGTCAGCCTGCTATGAAGCCATTGTTGTTCAGTCCACTTAAAACTGTGGAATCAGATGAGAGACACATGTTTTCCCCAACCAGCTTCCGACACACTATAACCTCCCTCTTGCATATCACTCCCACCTACTCCCCCCAAATAGCCCAACAATTCTCCAGGCAAGATGTCACAATGTAGACAGCCCCCCAGAGACCAATGAGTTCCATGGCCCACTCACTTCTCATGTTGGGGGAACTCCGCTCAGCAGCAAGGGGCTCTAGGCTGTCTGGGAATCCCCATGGTGGCAGCAGCAATCTCTGCGGAGCTGAGCAGCAAAACGATTTTCAGATTTAGCACCACAGCCTCGAGAGGAGGGAGGGCTGCTACTGTTGACTCTTCGAAAATGCAAAGCTGGGCTACTGAGATTATCTGGGGTGTGGGAGGTCAGGTCTACAGGCTGGAAGCAAAGGTCCCAGCTGGAAGTGCCTCAGAGGTTAAGCCCTGCATGTCCAGCCTCGCCAACCTCAATTCTACCGGCCCACCCTAGGGATCTGAACAGCAAGAAATCCATGACTGTGTGTGCATAACCTAGTCCGTCACTCGAGGCTAAGAAGAAAAGGGGCTTGGCGTGGCTTTCAGAGGAAGTGAGGTGAGGAGTCTTCTCCACTACACAGCTAAATAAGCCACTCAGACCTTTCATGACTCACAAACCACAGACCCCACCACAGCCAGCATGCGCCTCTTCATCCTTGTCTACAGATATTGATAAAGAGCCTATTGTGTGACTGACGCTGTGCTGGGTGGGGTTGAGAACGGAGTGGTAAAGCAAGATTCACTCTCTCCGTTCAGATGCGGACAGTCCCGTTCCAGTGTGGTCTATTCTATAGAATGGAAGGTATCGAATACCAGTTACCAGGAACTAACTTTTGCCAGTTGTTTAACCGTGACCTTGGGCAAATCACTTCCCTTCCCTACCTTCATTTTCCCCCACCTATATTTTAAGGAAATAGCATAGGTTATGCGGCCTAATGGGGCACAATTGGTTAGCAACAACTTACCACATATGCCAATAAAGGTTAGTTCTGCTTCTGGTTCTGATTTAAGGTAAGGGTTAGTGGAGAATTGCTATGAGGACACCTTTTATATTGAAATAGTTGGGTCTTGAATAAATACACATACTTTTAGAGCCAAGACTAGAAAAAAAAAGTGAGTAATTGGAAATCACATTTTTTGCTTCCCGTTTGAGAGTCTTTCTGTCCCTGTCTATCTCCCTCTCACTTTTCTAGAAGCCCTGTTCTCTGGATCTGCTGATTGACAGACTGGAAGGAATTCAAGCAACGCAGGTAGACCACATCATCACGGGTTGAGCGTGGGGTCCGCCTTACAGGGCTTCACCTTTACCAGAATGATGATGCCATTCTGGGCATCAATGGGAACTCTCCTGAGAGTTATTAAAGAGTTAGTTGGTCATTGGTGCTGAGAGAGAGACACGCACAGAGATGGAAAAGCCACAGCAATAGACCCATGACTGCACGGCAACTTGGTCCTTAACAGATCTCTGGAGAGAGGAAGAACCATCCAAGCACTGTAATCACAGGCTACGGAAGAAAAGAAGTGTGTTCCAAGCGCTGGATGGCATGGGGGCCTAAACTGATAAAGGCAGTTTAAAGTCTTGCAAAGTACACATAGAACATCATGAAACACTGAACCAGTGCATTTGTTACTAGCAAAGACTCCCCAAACTTAAAGCTTAAGCTTCAGGCTAAAGAAAGGTATTTCCAATACCTGTTGCCGGCAAAGAATTCAAAATAATATTTTATTTCCCACACATCCATAGAAAAGAAAATCTAATAAATATAAGCAAATCAAATGGTAGAGTCACAGGAAAGGGAGCACAAATTGCTCTCGATATCAAGAGAAATTCGAATTAAAAATCATAGCATGATGTGATTTTGTACTCTTTGGGTTGACAAAATGATATAACTGATAAAAACCAAGTTTTGGAAAGGAGAAAGGAGAAAAGCATTCCCATATACTGCTGGTGGATGTGTGACTTGGTGAATTACTCTCTCTTCCCAGGCAATAACTGTCAAAATTGGTGTCTGTATCCCAAGATTCAATGACTCGCCTCCTTCCTTGGTGTGCAACCCAGACACTCCTTTGCATATGGCTACTCAGTGTCAGGCACATAGTGTCTATTGGCCATTGTTTATGAAGGAATCAGTTACATAATGCAGCATGATCCTACAGCTAAAATAAATGAGATGGAGCTTCATTTACTAATAAGGACCAATCCTGAAAAATAATATTGGGACAGGAATAGTAAACTACAGAAGCATGCAAATTATATGATTAATTTAGATAAGGATTTTTAAAATATATCAATGTTATACCAGTAACATTATTTTATTATCCATCTATGCATGCATTTTGCTTGTGGTATATGTTATATGCATACATCTGAATAGCATGTACTTTTAAAGCACATATGTGTTGACATAAAGTACACAGTGAACATTTTCAAAACCAAGAATGGGACAGATTGCAGTTAGAGGAAAGAGGAGTCATGGAAGAGGTTGGGTCTGAGATGGTTTCAAATATAATAAAAAGTTAATATTAAATCTAGGAAATTGTTGTATGAACACTGTCTTAGTTAGGGTTTGTATTGCAGTGAAGAGACACCATGATCACTGCAACTCTTATAAAGGAAAACATTTAAGTGGGGCTGGCTTACAGTTTCAGAGGTTTAGTTCATTATCATCATGACGGAACATGGCAGCATGCAGGCAGACATAGTGCTGGAGAAGGAGCTGAGAGTTCTACATCTTGATCCACAGAAAGCAGAAGGAGACTATGTGCCACATTGGGCATAGCTTGAGCATATGAGACCTCAAAGCCCACTCCCACAGTGGCACACTTCCTCCAACAAGGCCACACCTCCTAAGAGTGCCATTCTCTATGGGTCAAGCATTCAAACACATGAATTTGTGGGTCCCAACCTATTCAAACCACAAAACCAATCAAGTTCAAGTGCTCTTCTATATATTTGATTCTGTAAGCATCTAAGAAAATGGAAAATAATTTGTTTCCTTTCCTTTAAAAAATATAGATGGATAATAAAATAATGTTACTGGTATAACATTAGTATATTTCATAAGAAAAATTTTAAATTTTATATTATTTTTATATTTTTATTACTTCATTAAGAATTTCATACATGCATACAATGTTTTTAATTATATTCACCCCCACTCATTCCTCCTAACTCCTCCCAGATCCCCACCCTTTCCCAATTTCTTATATTCTCCCTTTCTTTCCTTTTTTTTTTTTTTTTTAAATAACCTATGAAGTCCAATTTGTATTGCCTATGAAGTCACCGGTGGCGCAGAGACATCCATTGGAGGATGGTTGACTATCTCTGGTCACAGGCTTAAGGAAAACTGACTGTTCCTGTCACAGAAGCCATCTGCTGACAGCTCCCCTCTTCTGGGTTGGTCCCTGAGCTTCCATGTGGTATAGATGTTCTGTTTGTGCTGTTGGATCACTTTCTAATTTATGGATTTCAAATTAGATCTTCGGTTGAATGATGGATTCCTGACTGTGCCTCCTGGAACCGGAACACACAGTTTGACTCTATGCCATGTTCTCTTTGCTCATGTAGGGCAAGGAGGCCATGTGTGTGTGGTCCCTTCCCTTCACAAAGGTGCTGGCTCAGGGGATGCAGACCTGAATCACAGTCCATCCTCTGCTCTCTCAGCGGTCCCTGTGGGTACAGGCTGGCATCTGGCATGCCTGCATCAAGCAGAGTTGGCATCTTTTCCTAGCTCAGGCACCTAGAAGGAGCCTCTCCTATGCTGACCTGTGACTAGAACGCCTTTTCTCTTTGTGCAGAGGCATAGGTTAGAGCCAAAGCAGGGCCAGGAATTGGCCAAGTCATTCCTAATAAGGTTGGACACACACCCCACTGAGGACACAGAGGGAAGGTGGATTGGCTCACTTGTCTCTACGTCAGCCTTCTCTCTCAACATCCTCCAAGTCTTCAGTGCTTGAAAATAAAAAAGAGGTGCCACATACCTGGCTCCTTTAGCCAAGATACACCCATATTAAGACTACTGGTGAGCTTTCACCTTTTTTTCCTGAGACTGTGGCCATTTTCTGATGGGCTTGAATGGAAATGCACAAAAGGTTGAAGTATGCTGTATTAGTACATAGCTAGGAAATCAAACTAAGGCAGTTTGAAGTGAAACAATATATTCAAGTGGTATTTGCCTCATTTCTACTTGGGGATATAGCAGGGCTCTGTATTCATTCTAGGCTTAGGAGGATGAGAGTGGTACCTGTACTCTTCTTTAAGAACCCCTGGATCAGCAAGAGATATCAATATGAACAATACGTTTAGTGCAAAGTAAACAGCTATTTCTATCTGTGCCTAAAACCGTAACCAATATTTTGAGAGACTTGTGTTGACAGCAATGATGATGATGATGATGATGATATTTGGATTGGCGCATTATAATGGATTCTTCCTGTTATAAAATATCTTGGTTGTAAGTTAACGTTGATGTAGTTTATATCATGTGAAATACACCCAATTCATTTTTTCCCTAACCAGTAATCTAAAAAACACCTGGTGAGTGCCTATTATGGGCTGAGGGCCTGGGGTTGAAGATGAGGCCAGAATTCTTTAAGAAAATTCCCAAGCCCTTTAGAACTTCTACTACAAAAGAGAGAAAAGGGGAGGAAGTGAGATAAGGAGGGACAGAGGGACAGGGTGAGAAAATGAAGGTAGGTAGGCAGGAAGGGAAGGGGGGATGGATCAGAAGACCCTCCTTGGGGATGCCAGTTTGCAAGGAAGAGTGGTAGTTGCCAATGGCATCATTTAAGCATCTGCTCCTGCCTGGCCTTTATCTTTCCCTCTGCAGAATGGTTGTTACCCGAAGTGTGAAGGACACTAAAGTATGCAGAACTTCGGGGCTCTGGCAGAGATCACTCTGCATCTGAGATATAGCTTACCTGGTTGGTCCTTAGGGAACACGTGGATGACCAAGTAAAAATGCGGGCCCAGCTTCCAAGCTTTAGCCCACAAGCCTGAGGTCTATTAGCAAAGTGCAGACAATTAAAAGCTCCGGCTTTTTCATTGTTGTAATTACAGCAACAGCTCTGGTACAAATTATGATTCATTTACTCTTCAAGCAATTAACATCTGGGCCGCCACCAAGGAAAACTTTTTTTTTTTTTTCTTGCAAGATGGCATCACATGGTGCTCACAGAACTGTAGAGATTCAGCTCCAGGAGGAGGAGGAGGCTTTGCTCCAGGCTGCAGCGGCAACAAGGGTTTCCTTCATCATAGAAGTGGGGCTCTAGTACCCCTGGGATGAGCATGATTCACAAGATCATTGATCATTGTGACCTTTGTTATATGCATACTGTTGTTATGAGAATACATCTGCAAAATGAGCATGGCTGTTTAGCCGGCAAGAAATTTAATGAGATTATTCCTAAGGCATGATGCCTTATACGTTCAAGTGAAAGCATTTTGATTTCTTTTTAGTTTGTCTATTGGAGGTGGCCAATGGAATTTCTCTGTAATGGATGATGTTATTCAAATGTCTGAGTCTCTTAAAATTGTATGCTGAAATTCTACCGTCAAGGTGAAAATTCTATCCTCAAGGCGATGGTATTAGGACTATTAGGGAGGTGATTGGGCCATGAAGGGGAACCCTCACACTGGGATCAATTCCTTTTATTTAAGAGATCCCAGACAATGGGCTCTGTCCGACATCACATGAAGACACAGGGAGAGGCGTTGCCTACGACACAGACAGCAGGCCCTCACAGGACACCAAATCTGTTGGAACTTTGATACTGTACCCTCAGTTCCCAGAACTATGAGGAATACAGTTCTGTTGCTAATAAGCCACCGGATTTGTGGTGCTTTGTTAATAGTGTCCAACCGGCACTAAAATAACAGATACATACAATCCAGTGTCCAAAAGAGAGTACATCGTGAGGTCTGCAGTAACTTGGGGACAATCAGGACATGACCTCAAATGTTGGTGTTAGCTTCAGAGCTCTCAAATGTTGCCTCTGTTACAACTCACGCTACTGAAAATGACAAGAACCCAGGCTGAACCAACTCAAACACAGTTGGGAATCTTGTCTCTAGAGGGTCCTTGAAGCTCTTTTGACTTCTTCACTTGGAGTTAAACTTTATCTGCCCAAGATTTTGCTGACTCTTCTGTTGGATTTATTTCTACGCTCTGACTAGGATCCCCAGAAGTCCAAGTTGTCCTTTCACAAGCCAGGATCCATCCAAGTTGAGCAAACATTTGACCTAGAACTTCACTCCAAATCCCTCAAATTCATCACAATGGGGCCAATGTAGGTCTGGATGAGCCACTATACCTAAGGAACACTGATGGCTACTGTTGACTTTTGCGAAAGACTAGGAGTAGATTCTTACACTGTGTGGGGCTAAATGTCAGGGAAGATGGAGCATCACTAAGAAACCAGCAAGCACTCGGACCCAAGAATCAGTGCTGCTGTGAGAAAAAAGGATGGAGTTGCCTTAGAGCAGTGGTTCTCAAACTGTGGGTCACAGCCCATATGGGGAGGTTGAACCCCCTTTCACAGGGGTCACCTAAGACCATTGGCGAACACAAATATTTACGTTATGATTCATAACAGTAGAAAAATTATAGTTTATAGTTATAAAGTAGAAAGGAAAATAATTTTATGGTTGGGGGTCCACCACAACTTGAGGGACCATATTAAAGGGTCAAGCATTAGGAAGGTTGAGAACCACTGCCTTAGAGGAAATCTCAATTGCCCGTCCACCATGCTTTGTAGACCATGGCCCCTCTAGGTATGGTCTGGAGCTGAGAGAATGAACAGCTACCATGAGATGTTGCTTTCATTTCTTCCCACTAGCCTCAAAGACTCCTAAACTCGGCTTCCAAACCCTGGCATCCCTGGAAAGCAGCTGTAGCCATAAACCTGTGGTGAGAACTCAAGGTATAAACTAACATGTAATCAGCAGGGCTGTCTGAAAGAGGTGATCTGACAATTACTCAGATCTCCCCAGAGCACACGAAGCGGGGTTGAAGCAGTTATTTTCTCCACGGGAATTTTGGCAGACAGCTAAATGGTGACTTTGTAAATAGGTCTCTGAAAACAGCTACCAAGAGCTCTTGTTGCCTGGTAGACCCGCTCTATATATGAGGTTGGGGTTGGGTGTTTTGTTAATGCATTTATTCCTCACTAGGGTCTACTGGAGAAGATAGAGTCATGTGCATCACCCAGGTAACGAGTCTGCAGGCCAACGTAGGCAGAGAAACATAACAAACAAGTGTGCAGGCAGAATTCGAGCCCTGCACTGTCAGCTCCAGAGCGGGGTTTACCAGCTTCCTTTAGCTTCCCTCCCTTCTTCTGAGATTGTACCCAAGCCATACCATCCATCTTTCTGGCTCACCAGTCAGATTCGAGAGTCTTTTCTATGATGACAGCATGTCCTTTGCAGTAGGAAGTCAGTTCCAAGCATTTCTGGGACACTAGTGGAGTTAGACAACTGAGGGTAGAAGGAAGGACCCATGGTAGTATATTTGAAGATGAGTCTTTAGTGGAAGAGAGCATATTCCTTGAATGTTCTTAGATCCAGTTTTGCACCAATCGTAAGTCTGGTGGTTGGCTAAGAAGACGCCACTCAGCTCTCCACCTGCCTGATAGCAGCTCCCTCACACTAGTGAAATGAATCGCTGAAAAGCTGCCCTGACTCATTCCTGGAGTCTGTCCATGCCAGCTTCTGCCACCCCCGCTCCACAGAGACCACGCTTATTAAGATCTCTGAAGATCCTCACTCCTAAGCCCATGTGGAAATTCTTCCTCATGCCTCTTTCTGGTCTCCATGGTGCTTGGATCACTCCACAATGCCTAACATTCTCTCTAGTAAGCATTAGCTGGGCTGTCTTCCCTAAGACAATATTCTATGTCATTGCTTGGTTGTCCTGTGTATCCCATCTAGGACTGGTAATCACATTAGTGACAGATAAGCACCCTGCACATTTAACCCACCGGTTTGGAATATGGTTTAGAGGTAACTTGTGCCCTAAGAGAACATGTGTAGGATGCTTGGTCCATGCAGGATGGAGGTTGTAGAAACTTCAGAGATGGTGCTTAGCAGAAGGTAACTGCTGCTTCTTGGGAGTCTCTTAGGAATGGATCAGTATTCTCAGGTAGTTGCAAAAGGACTGATCCTGGCTCCTCCTCGGCCTTTTCCTTGCTTGCACACCTTCTTCTTCTGAGACCAGTTCTCTTTCAGAGGATGCAGCCAGGATGCGACGCCATGCTGCTTGGATTCTAGTTGGAAGAACTATGAACTGAGTAAATCTCCTTCTATTACCCAGATCCAGGTATTTTATGAGAGCAACACAAAAGGCACGTGGACAGAAGGTAGAGCTCAGAATTTTTATAAATGACCCGACTCCTGCATGACAATTATGAATCAAGAACATCTGGCATGCAAATTATGCTTCTTACTTGCTCTCACCCCATAGAGACCCCGTGTGTTTTGAGCTTGGATGTACAGAGGCTTTGACGTCAATTTAAGGTATCTCCTCATCTTCACTCCAATAAGTCACAGCTTTTGGGTTGTGGTGGAGGCATCACGTCATAGCTTGGTTGATTCCTTACCCATCATCTCTTCTCTCATCTTCATTTAAATCCTAGCTATGTCTTTATTCATCGCTTTCTTATGTCTCCATTTTCTTTTTAAGTTTTTTCTTTTCTTTTTGTTAGTTTTCTTTCTTTCCTTCTCATTGCTTCCCACTCCCTCTTCGTAAGGTCTCACATACCCCAGGCTAGCCTTGAACTGGTTACGTAGCTGAAGATGACCTTGAATTTCTGATCTGCCTTTCTTGATCTCTCCGATGCTGGGGCTACAGACATGAGCCACCATACCTTGTTTATATGGAGCTGGGGATCAAAGCCAAGACTTCATGCATACTATCCAGCACTCCACCAACTGAGCTACATCTTTGGCTCAATGATAACAGTCAATGCCCAGACAGGAAAACAGGCTTTGCACCAGAGTTTAGTAGGTAATTAGTTAGGCAGCATTGGAGGGGTGAAACAGATCAACTGATACTCGAGGCGGCATGGAAGTCTTGTCTTTAAGAAGCAGCAAGGGGAAGAAAGGGAAGCTCATGGAAGGAGCTATACAGAGAAAAGATGGAGGCAGCTGGCTTAGGAACTTCCAGAGAGTTCTGGGCATATAGAAGAACTCTGGAAATGAAAACTGACTGCTATCCTGAAGGCCATGGAATAGAATGGACAGAAACAAAGACTGAGAGAGGAATGATTAAAATTCTTTCTCCCTCCACATCTAGTCTCCACATCTAGTATCCCTCTTCTCCACACCACGGCCAGTTCTGTAAAAGACCCAGCCAGCAAAGGTGAAGTAGGATTTTCTCACTAGTGACGACATCCCCAAAGCTGAACACAGAAACTGGGTGAATTAGCTGTCTTGTCTTAGTGCTCTGACGAAATACATGGCTGAAGCATCTTAATGAAGGGAGGGCCTCTACATGGCCCACAGTTTGGGGTACATTCATAATGATAGAGGAAGCATTCCATTTGGCAGGAGTACAGGCAGCTGGTCCCATTGCCTCCACAGTCAAGAGGCAGAGAGAAAGGAAAGCTGGTGTGCACAGCCCACATTCTCTCTCCCTTCATTCAGTCCAAGATTCTGGCTCATGTCATGCCCTTGTCTTAGTCAGGGTTTCTATTGGTGTGGAGAGACACCATGACCATGGCAACTTTTAATAAAGGAAATATTTCATTGGGGTGGCTGGCTTACAATTTCAGAGGTTCAGTCTATTATCATCATGGCGAGAGCATGGCAGCATGCGGGCAGACATGGTGCTGGAGAGGTAGCTGAGAGTCCTACATCTTACAGGCAACAGGAAGTTGACTGAGAGACTGGGTGGTATCCTGAGCATAGGAAGCCTCAAAGCCTGGCTCCACTGTGACACACTTCCTCTAACAAGACCATACCCACTCCAACAAAGCCACACCTCCTGATAGTGCCACTCCCTATGAGATTATGGGGGCCAATTACATTCAAACTACCATAGCCCCAAACCCCATTTAAAGTAGATCTTCTCATCCCAATTGACCTAACCTAAAACCTTCCTCACAGGCATGCCCAGAAGTTGTTTCCACGCTGGATGAGTCTGAATCTCATCAAGTTGGCAGTCAAGATTAAACATCCTAATACATCTTATAATTTGGATCAAAAGTGTCCCCCAGTGTAGCTAGAGTTTTTCTGCCTGACCCACAGTCAGGACAAATTTCTCTCACCCGCCAGTCCCACAGCCGCTCAGACCCAACCAAGTAAACACAGAGACTTATATTGCTTACAAACTGTATGGCCATGGCAGGCTTCTTGCTAACTGTTTTTATAGCTTAAATTAATCCATTTCTATAAATCTATACCTTGCCACATGGCTCGTGGCTTACCGGCATCTTCATATGCTGTTTGTCATGGCGGTGGCTGGCAGTGTCTCCGGCTCAGCCTTCTACTTCCCAGAATTCTCTCCTCCTTGTCCCGCCTATACTTCTTCCTGCCTGACCACTGGCCAATCAGTGTTTTATTCATTGACCAATAAGCAACATGTTTGACATACAGACCATCCCACAGCACCCCAGAGTCCATTTGGTAAAGGACAGGCCCCCTATGTGTTGCTATGGGAGAAGAGGTGAAGCCTTAAGAGGTAGACCTAGTGAGCTATTCGGGTCATTGGAGACACATCATTGAAGAAATTAGTGGTACCCAGCACCATTCTCTGTCTCTGTCTCTGTCTCTGTCTCTGTCTCTGTCTCTGTCTCTGTCTCCTCTCCTCTCCTCTCCTCTCCTCTCCTCTCCTCTCCTCTCCTCTCCTCTCCTCTCCTCTCCTCTCCTCTCCTCTCCTCTCCTCTCCAGTCATAAGGCAGATGGCTTTGTTCTTCCCCTTGCTTCCTTCATGGTGTGGCATCACGGACTTAATACAACACAGTCAATAATAGATCATGGCTGAAGCTCCCTCAAATTGTGATCCAAAGTTCTTTTTTTTTTTTTTCAGGGAGAAACATATCTAGAATTTCCATTCCCCAAGTTTGCTAGGTCTTTATTCCTCCTCATCCAAAAATAAATAAATAAATAAATAAATAAATAAATAAATAAATAAATAAA
>CABHPR010127222.1:16188-26216 GCA_902168415.1 Peromyscus melanophrys | reverse complement strand
CGGGCTGTGGACCCCACCTCTCCTCTCACTGTGGGGATCCGGGCTGTTCACCCCACTTCTTCTGAGCACTATGTGCTTCTCTTGGCTTCTCTTCTGCAGCAGCTATGAAAATGTGGTTTGACCCTCATTTCTTCATGATTCTCTCACAACTTGGAAGTTTTTAGTCCTGTGATATTGTGGTCAGTTTTTTGTTTATGTTTGTTTGTTTTCTATAAAATACCCCATGTCTCCTGCATCAGTCTCACCTCACATAATCATTTTCTTTTACCCATCTGCCCAGGGGCTTCCCTCAGCCCCTCCAACATTATCTTATTTTCTGCATCTTGGCATACATCCTATAACCTAGATATTCTTTCTGGGTCTTTCTATACTCTGTGGTGATATTTTATTTGTATGTTAATAAATAAAGTTTGCCTGGAGATCAGAGGTCATAGTCAGCGGTAAACAAAAGTCAGACGGTGGTAGCACACGCCCTTAATCCGATCACATGGCAGGCAGAGTCTCTGTGTGTTCAAGGACACAGCCAAGCATGGTGACACGAGCCTTTAATCCCAGTACCAACGATAGAGACCTGGAGGTCTATATAGACAGGCAGTATGATGAAGTCTTGTGGCTGGACTAAGAGCCAATGAGAAGGAAGAACAGCAAGGCAATAAAGGTGCAGGTTAGATAGGAAGAAGCTGGTTCCGTTCTCTTGGGACGTGATGGTGGTGTGGTGAGTTAAGGTTTGGTGGCTACCACTATTGTTCTGATCTCTACTGCTTGCACCCCTGTATTTGGCTCTGTGTTTCTTATTTAATAAGACTGTTTAGAAATTCGTCTACAACCCTCACTTATCACAACCAATCAGAACCCTGAGCTTGGTTTATCGAATAGGCTTACAGTCAAAAAGTACTCTATTTCTTATTCACACACTTATCACACATTTTTTCATTTGTTTTTTGTGATTTATTGGCTAGTGCAAGATTACAAACTTCACAAGTACAAAAATCCATGTATGTTTTTGTAATCATTATTACACCCTTAGACTACTGTGAATAATAAAGAATAAGTATTCAATAAGTACTGTTTGAAGTAGAGAATTTTTGAGTCTCACAGACTTTAACCCTAGAAGAAAAACAAGTACTCTCTATAAAGTTAGGATGCCCTAACTTTTCCTAAAATAAAGTAACTTAAAATAGATGTTTTTATTAAAATGAACCAAGTATATACAACGCAAAATAAAGATCCATTAATAGAAGAGAGGAAGGAATGCAAAAGAGGAAACAAAAAGGACGACTTAAAATATTTAAGGAGTTAAAGAAAACACTTCCTTCTCTGCCCTCTCAGCAACAAGGTCGTTCTGATATCTCCGTGCCCAAATGAGGCTTTGTGATTTGGAGGAAGACATCTGGATTTAGGCTTCTGTCCTTACACAACGAGCAAGGCATTTCCTAAAGCTTGACTCTTTGCAGACTGGGGCATTGGCACCACCTTCCCTGGTGTTTAGAGTTCAAAGAAGTTCTCCATAGGCATACCTAGGTTGTTAGATCAACTTGAGGCTTTGAAGAGGGAAGAGCTGGAGGCCAGAAGTAGTGTTTCTAAAGCTTAGTCCAGCTGAAGAAAATGATAAAGCCGTAAGTATTTCTGCCAATGAATTTAATATAAAATCATAACTACATCTTACATGGTAAAATCTTTCATAAATTATTTCAGTAGAATTAGAAGATGGATAGGGAAGAAAAATAATTCTCAGACAATTTTAACATATTATAATTGTAATATCATTGTGAAACTAATCAAAATATTTGAAGGAATCCAAATGCATAGAAAATCAGCATGAATGCTGATTAGGTAATACCCCAGAAATAGTGTGAAGTTGAAATAGAAATAACCCTGAACACTGAACCCTGGTTCAATAACAGTGAACCCTGGTTCAGTGGTTGTCACTGAACTCACCAAAAGCACTAAAATCTCAAGTGAGGTCCTAAAATCACTATAAGAAAGAAATTGACAAAATATTTGATCTTGTTTTAAGAAGTTAAATGACAGTCATAAAGAAAAGAAAAGAGGGAGAAAAAGAAAAGGAGAGATGGAAGGAGGGAAATAGAAATGGAGGGAAGGAAATGAGAGAAAGGGAAGGAAGGAAAGAGAGAGTGGGCAGGAGAAAGTGAGGAAGGTAGCAAGAGAGGAAGAGAGGAAGAGAGGAAGAAGCAAGGAAGGGAGGGAGAGAAAAGGAGGAAAGAGAGGGAGGGAGGAAGAAAGAGAAAGAAAGAGAGAGAGAGAGAGAGAGATGGAGGGAGGAAGCGAGCAGGGTAGAACACATTCGCTAATACATTCTAAAAGATTCCAATGTCTGGTTTGTGAGCAAACAGCTGGGCCAATTTAGTAATTAGGGATTTTTCATCCATCATTTTTCACTATTACCACCATTTTATCATTAAAAAAATACAGGTGTTGTTCAAGAGCATCAGTCACCATGAAGATAAATTAAGGAAGTTTCAGGAACAATCAAAACACAGACCAAGAGACTGGCCAGACAGCTCAGCCAGTAAATGTGTTTGTTGGCATGCCTTGTTGACTGAATTCAATCCACAGAACCCCTGTAAATAGAGGAAAAAGGGTAAACTTGTTAACCCATCCATCCTGTGGTTAATGACATTTTCTGGTATTTTAAGAAATTAAATATGGAGTGAAGGGGCAGGAATAAAAACCTTGTAAATTTTGAAAACGCCACAACTAAATATGAGCTAGTTTCATTTGCAAGCAAAGACAGACCATACTGGAGCAGAATCTAGTCTTTGCTCGCGCTCAAATAACACCAGAAGTATGGCAGGACCACAACCTTCATGTCTGTCATGCCGGAACTGGCAGGTCAGTGAGAGGGTGTCTAACGTCATCTGACCACATTATTCTGTCTACGTCACTGTTCATGGCTGCCCCACAGTGAGTGCTTCCTGTTAGACCTTTGCAATTGCTGAACATTTTCCCAGTCTGAGCCCATCCCCAGTGTCCTTCCCGCCTAACACCTTGTTTCTGATCATTTCATTTCCTCCTTCTTGGCCTTCTGCCTGCTCTTAGCATTAGCAAATGTCCAGAAACGAGCACGTTTCCCCCTAAATCCACAACTCCTTTCACAGGCTGGGTGACCAGGTTCTTTCCTTTAAAACTTCACTCATCAGGATGTGGTGATATTTTATTTGTGCTGAAATGTGATTTTTATTTGCATGTTAATAAATAAAGTTTGCTGGAGATCAGAGGTCATTAGCGAGTCAGGAACAGAATTCAGGTGGTGGTAGCCCACGCTGTTAATCCGATCACATGGCAGACAGAGTCTCTGTGTGGTCAAGGACACAGCAAGGGTGGTGACACATGCCTTTAATCCCAGTACCAACCATAGAGACCTGGAGGTCTGTATCGACAGGCAGTGATGAGGAAGTCATGTGGCTGGGCTTAGAGCCAATGATAAGGCAGAACAGAAAGGCAATAAAACACAAGACACACAGGAAGAGGGTCTCTCTCTCAGGGGAAGGACGGCAGCGAGTGGTAAGATAAGGTGGTCTTGGCTCTTCGCTAGTGCTCGGATCTCTTGGGCTTTTAACTCTGTATTTGGTTGTGTGTTTCTTATTTAATAAGACTGTTTAGAATTTTGTCTACATCAGGAAGATTTCGGTTATCTTTGCTAACAACTCCTTTCAATGTGAAATCACATCATGAGCCCACGTAACTATAATTGAGCTTGGAATTTGGTTTCTTCCTTCAGCCTGCCAAAGGAATCTACTTAGGAAGAAGACACTAGGGATCTGAACCACCTGTGTCTTCCCAAGTGCTGGGCTACAAGTATGCACACCTCTGACAGGCTTGGACTTGACCTGAAGTGTACCACTTAGAATCTGTGATGAACTTACTTTATGACATTGAGAGTTTAAGAGAACACAGCTTATTATGGGCCATTCCAGGCACAACCTCACTTTGTTCGTCATGATTGAGTATTCCATCTGTGCCATGGTCTCATGCCAGGAGGTCATTTGTAAGTGGAGCATCATTCTCCACTGCAGGTGTCATGGTCTTGCTTCAAAGTCCCAATAGCATGTACAGTGATTCACTCACTGGAATTCACCGTTATGCCTGAAACGAACATACAGTCCATCTTCTGTTGTTACTGCTGCCATTTACAGTTTGGAGCCTGGCAGCTTAAGGAGCCAAACATCAGAATTGTCAGACCTCTGCAGGAAACCCCTGCAGAGCTGTTTTCTACCCCGGATCTCAGGCAGAACCTGCCTCATTCTATACATTGGATCTGAAGTCCAGCCATTGTCTTCATTGTCTGTGTATTTCAACAAGAACCTCAACAGCTCTACCAGGAATTGTCCTTCCTTCCTTGAGGTAGGGCTTAGAAAACGTATCAATATATCTTATTTGTCAGTAAATATCTCAGTATTTCTAATCAATAGACCCTTAAAATCTTGGCTGAAATTACAGTTCTCTGAAGTGTGTGTGTTTCAAATTGCACAAAACTACTAGCCAGCTGGATGTTTTGTTTTCCACATCAGCAAATATCATTGAGTATTAATAATAAATCAACACAATAGTCTCATTGTTTTGCCCCAAATCCTGTAACAATTTATTATCAGCTCCCTACAGATGGCAATTATCCATAACCCTGAGAAAAAACAAAAATCACCCACCACACCTACTGGGAAAGTGGGTGTCCTGTTCTTAGAATCACTTCCTGCTGGGGGGGGGGCGGGGTATTTCTATGGGACCCTGTAAGAACTGAAACAAGGATTAAGTCTTAGGAGAACTAGCTGCAACATTTGTAGCCAGTCTCTGAGTAATGGGAAAAGCTTATCTGAAGCTCTGGCTCGAAGATGTAAAAGGGTAGACCATCTCAGCTAGCCACCTTGGAATTGTCCTGAGCAATTTGCAGTCCAAAGCTGACCTTTGGGTGATGTTTATTGGCTCAAAGGCATTGATATAATCCAGATGTAATCGTTGTTGTGGGGCTCCATCATCCTTTTGGAACCTTCAGAGATCACTATTAGAAAAATTTATTGTTCACTGTGGAAAACTTAAACATAATATCAAAATGGAAAGTTTAAATTTGAAGATACTAATATACCTAAAAAAAAGTGTCACAATAAATTTGAAGGGAAAGAAATTTGTAACAATAATAGTACCTAGATTTTGGATTTCTTTTGTCCCATACAAGGTGGCTCTTCTAATAAGAGACAGAGACTCTGAATTTTCTTTTAACAACATGGTGGGAGAGAGTCACATTCCAACTCCAAAGCCAGCTTTAGTTTTTAATTAAGTTGCAACTACAAACATTTTGAGAAGTAAAGATTTTACCATGTAGAAAGTAATCATACCATTAGGCCAGATTATTCCTTTTCTTGATAGTTTTTTCTGGACAATTCTCCTTTCTTCTTTAGATGTCTATCTGTCCAAAGTTCCTTGACATCTTCAGGATGGATATTTTATTCTCCTGTAAAGACAAAAACAAAACCCTGCCCTGACCCTAATTTGGTGAGTTTTTCCTTTTGACATATTGAATCACCACATGGGTTGATGAACAATCATCTCTTCTAATCAAGAGGTCTCTCCTGTTCAAATTGAATCCTTATTAATTTTGATGGAATCCATAGCTTTTCTTCTCCTCTGGAAACAAAAGTAAAATCCCTTCCCCAATGTAACACATATCCTGGTTTCCATTCTGAGGTCAACACATCTTTAAAGTATACAGGCTGATTTAATTCAGTAGTTTTTTTTTTTTTCTACCATCCAATGTCTCTCTGTAGCTGTCATTGCTTTCTCATTAGCATTTAGAAAATGTAAAGTTAATAAGGCATTATGCAATCTATCTCTGGGGGTCTTAGCTCCCCCTTTCTGTTTATTTAGTATTTCTTTTAAAGTGCGATTAGATCTTTCTATAATCACTTTCCTGTTGAATTGTGTGGTAAGCTTTATGTTGTAATATGTGAGAAACTGTTTCATTTTACTAGAGGCATAAGCTGGAGTATTGTCAGTCTTAATTTGTACAGGTATTCCCATGATGGCCATGACTTCTAATAGATGTGTAATTACAGAATTAACCTTTTCAGAACTCAAAGCAGTTGCCCATTGAAATCCTGAATATGTATCTATGGTATAGTGTACATATTTTAATTTTTCAAATTGTACAAAATGAAACACATTCATTTGCCAAATTTAATTTCTTTGAGTACCCTTAGGGTTACTTGCTGCAGGTAATAGAGTTTGATTATACAAGAAACAAGTAGGACTTTTTTTTAAATAATTTCCTTGGCTTGTTGCCAAGTGATGAAAGAAATCAAACCCTTGCTATTGACATGGTGTTTTTATGAAATTCTGAGGCCTCCAGCACATTTACTACCAGCACATGATCAATTTCATCATTATCTTGTGCTAGAGGGCCTAGCAGACCTGTATGGGACCTGATATGTGTTATATATGGGATGATTTCTGTTTCTGACTTTTTCCTATAATCATATAAACAACAAAGTTAATTCTGGTATATCAGGAATAACTTCAGCAGTGTAAAACTACTTTCAACTTGTAAAACTACTCTTTCTGCATATTGAGAGTCAGTGACTATATTAAGATGTTATATAAAATCCATTAATATCATAAAAATAGCATATAATTCTGACTTTTGGACAGAATCATAAGGGCTTTGAGCCACTTTACTTAAATTCCCTGTTTTTTAACCTGCCTTTCCTGATTTATTTGTATCAGTAGAGAATGTAGGGGCTCCAGATATTGGTGTTCCCTATATCTAGGAAGACCCAAATGGTTCTTTTTATGAATTGAAGTCTCTTACTTTTAGAATATCTGTTTTTAATCTCTCCTAAAAAAATTACTGCAAGCTCTTTGCAAATGTTCATTTTCTGCCTACAAAGAGGAAATTTCAGCATTAGTAAATAGTACTACATTTTCTGTTGGATCCATTCCTGTCAATTGATGAAGTCTTAATTTTCCTTTTAGAATCAACTCAGAAACTTTACCAACATAGGTCTTTAATTTCTTACTCTGTTTGTGTGATAAAAATATCCATTCTAAGATAATATCTTTCCTCTGCATTAAAATCCCTATAGACGAATGCATAGAAGGTAAAATAATAATCAAGCTTTGGATCCAAATTTCCACCCAGACAGATTTGTCAGTCAGCTATTTTAAGGGTAGGACTGTTGGTACTTCTGAGAGATCGACAGTTGTTGTGCCTGATTTTGTACAGCCTGGATGCTCAGTGACTGTTCTTTATAATAACTTTTAGTATTCTTCCCAGAAACAAATGTTGGTTTGTGATTTGTTTCTGAGATTGGAGGAATGTTAATCTGCGTATTCCACTGCTGTAACCAGCATGGCCCCATAAATGTATTACTATATTAGCCACATATGGCTTCAGTTTTCCTCTCTGTCCTTTTGCCCTATACATTCAGCCCATATTGTGCTTTGTTTTACCTGAGATAAGGTTCCAGTCCCTAAAAACTGAACATCTACCTCCCGAAGAGGCCAATTTGGATACCATGATTCTGGCGCAATTATAGTTACATCTGCTCCTGCTGTGTCCAAAAGACTTTCAATTACAATGTCATTTCTTTTACCCTTAGCTTTGATCTTTGATCATTTATGGAAGTCTGCCAAAATATTCATTTAATGGTTTCTCCTGGAATTTTTGTTTTCTCTTCTAAAGCTGTTCTATCATCTAGAGCAGTCTGATTTTTCACAATAGGCATTAGGCGCTTTAATTACTCTGGGGAGGAGTTTCCCCCACTGTGACAGAGAATTACTGAACCAAATTTGACATGGGGGGGCTACAAAAGGCCCCCAAGGGGATTCTCAATGGCAAAGAGTTACCCTGTGTGTCCCTTGTTGATCTGCATTCATTGGTTCAGTGTTGGCCTTTGCCACATCTTCTGCATAATCCAGAAGGTTGGGGTCTTCCATTTTCGTCATCCCTAGAAGAAACATTATTTTTAGGAATGTTCTGTCTACAATTTCTTCTGAGATGACTTTGTTTGCCACAATGAAAACATTTGACATTTTGATTTCTCTTTAAGCCTTTGGAAATCATCTCTCCTACCTAAGCCTCATCATAGTTAAGAGACTCAATATTGACTATGTGTTGGATCCATTCTTCTATGGGTGCTGATTTGATCTTTAAAAGCCCAATTATCTTTTTGCATTGTAAAGTAGCATTTTCAAAAGCCAAAGATTGAATTTTACTCATCTAACTTCTGGATCTGATAACATTCTATTTACAACTGAAGTCAATCTTTGCAAAAAATCAGTAAAGGGTTCTTTTGGGCCTTGTATAACTTTAGTATATGGCTCAGTCCTCTTTCCTGATTCTTGAATCTTGTCCCAAGCATTTAAGGCTGCTGTATGGTATAGGACTATTTATATCAGCACAATGACCCTCACTAGGTGTTTGAACTTGGGAAATCTTAGAACCTCTAGCCTTACCTTGCTGTTAAAAGGCCTTAGCTTCTTCTCTCAACCAGCTGTTCCATTCTGGCTGAAGACCATATTCTAATACTGCTGTAACTAATTGTTTCCAGTCATTTGGAGTGATTTTGTTCCAAGAGGACCATGTATTCAACATCTGCCGCACATAAGCTGAATGCATGCCATAGGAAAACTGTTGCTTCTATAATGTTCTTTAAGTCTAACATTTGTATAAGATCTTATTTATTCTGTATATCTTTGGGGATATGTGTCATTTGGTGGCCTTTCATAAACAGTAATAGTTTAAGTCATGGTTGGCATTTTAACAACCTTAGGCCACTCTTCTCTAATTCCATAAGGTAATGGTGAAGTTGGTTCTCCTCTGAATTCTTCTGCTTGTGTCTGAATGCTTTTATTATCAGTTCTAATACATTTTTCTAAGGCTTAGAACTTACCAGTAGTTGCCTTTTGTAGGGCTTTTATCTCTTGTAGTAAGTTGTTCTAAAGCTCACATATTATCAGTCACTTTTTGTTCTCTTCATTGATAAATACTTCTGAGGCCTTTATCTCACCAGTCACGACTGTCCTATCTTCCTTAGTAACTATTTGCAAGGCTTGCATACCCTGTTCCAGGGCCTGTATTTTTACAGTCAATCTCTCATTACCATGTTCCAGGTCTGTATCTTTACAGTCAATCTCTCATTACCCTGTTCCAGGGCCTGTATCTTTACAGTCAATCTCTCATTACCATGTTCCAGGTCTGTATCTTTACAGTCAATCTCTCATTACCCTGTTCCAGGGCCTGTATCTTTACATTTAATCTCTCATTACCATGTTCCAGGTCTGTATCTTTACAGTCAATCTCTCATTACCATGTTCCAGGCCTGTATCTTTACAGTCAATCTCTCATTACCCTGTTCCAGGGCCTGTATCTTTACAGTCAATTTCTCATTACCATGTTCCAGGCCTGTATCTTTACAGTCAATCTCTCATTACCATGTTCCAGGGCCTGTATCTTTACAGTCAATCTCTCATTACCATGTTCCAGGGCCTGTATCTTTACAGTCAGTCTCTCCTTACCATATTCCAAGGCCTGTATCTTTACAGTCAATCTCTCGTTACCATGTTCCAGGTCTGTATTTTTTCAGTCAATCTCTCTTTTTTGGCACTGTTATCAAACCACTTTTTAAAGATAAAACATGAATTTCCAGGCTAATAACAATTATGACTGAAATTGTATTGATCCCAGCGAGGTTGCGTATCTCTTCAGTAAATGTTTCTAGCATCCAGTTCATAGTAGTAGTGAGCAGGGTTCTAATTCCCTGCATTGTGATTTTTGCAGCCGTTGACCTGGGAAGGTTTTAAGATTGTCCTTTCTCTTTATTTTTTTACCCCCTTCTTATTTTATTTATTTGTTTGTTTGTTTATTTGTTTGTTTGCTTGTTTCTCTACTTATTTATCTATTATTTATTCTTTTATCTATCATCTATCAATCATCCATCTATTCATCCATCCATCCATCCATCCATCCAACTATCTAATCTCTCTCTCTCTCTCTCTCTCTCTCTCTCTCTCTCTCT
>CABHPR010127222.1:0-10098 GCA_902168415.1 Peromyscus melanophrys | reverse complement strand
ACCCTTGCATTCTCAGCAGCCTCTGTAAGACCTGGGTACTCTTTACCTGGGTAAGACATGCACCTCAGAAGCCAAGGTCGTTACTGCTCAATAGTGTTCCAGGAGCTGGGAACTCTAACCAAGCTGTGGGTGCTTCCATCCAAACTCACTCTGCCTCTCTGTTAAATTGGCAAGAAAAATGGAGTGCTTGGGTTTTTTGTTTATTTGTGTGTGTGTGTGTGTGTGTTTGTGTGTTTCCTTTAGATCTAGACTCAATAAGGAATTACATTTAGATAAAGGAAGATATATTTCCAATAATATGAATAAAAGTGCAATTATTGCCGGGCGGTGGTGGCGCACGCCTTTAATTCCAGCACTCGGGAGGCAGAGCCAGGCGGATCTCTGTGAGTTCGAGGCAAGCCTGGTCTCCAAAGCGAGTTCCAGGAAAAGGTGCAAAGCTACACAGAGTAACCCTGTCTCGAAAAACCAAAAAAAAAAAAAAAAATTGCAATTATTCTAACCATCTTTTAGTAAGTATTCTAAATTATTTTATTCAATAATCTCTCTTCAGAAACTTTGTTTCTTGTTTCCCATGTCTCAGTTTTGTTTTGTTTTGTTTTGTTTTGTTTTGTTTTTTCATGGTGTAAAACATAGATCCTGTTATATCAGCAAGAATTACTACATGGATCCAGTTACTGCAAAGCAAACAAACAAAAAAAGTTGATGTTTCAGATGGCTTGGAATTCCTGAGCTGACTTGCTTTCTCATGTGTGTACATGGCCGGAGCACCCCAGCTCCACTAGCTGTGAGCCATGCCCTCTGACAGAGCCCTTGAGTTCCGTTTAGCAGAGGTGCATGAGTGTGCAAGCTCACTAAGAACTCTTCAATGAGGATCCTGCTAACAGAGAAGGTGCCCTGGGTGCATGCTCTTAAGTTCCTCTGAGAAGAGAACCTTTCTGTTGGTCTATTTATGGTTTTTTTTTCTTTCTTTTTCCTTAAATGACTAAAGAGGCAAAGTCAAACTGCATGACAACTTTGGGTTCTCTATTATCTGTGTTCACCATTTCATATGAAATAAATGATAATAATGAAAATAAACGTACATTTAAAGTATTTTGAATTTTTCTTGTACAACCTTTAACTGTGACCTGCCTGTAAGATATACTGGTACAACAGTGATACCAATGTTATGTTAGTAACCAAGCACTTTTTAATTGAAAATAAAGCCCACTTAATGAGATATCTGACAATGATAAAGTGGCCAAGAACCTGAGACTAGATATGTCATGGGACCTAGAGGGAAGGCCTACTACTAGTATGCTACTGAAGGAACACAGCAATAAAAGAACTCCTAAGGGCACGTGCTGTACCCTCAGATCGGTGCCTCACTCAGCCCTCTTTAAAGAACCTTCTGCTGGCAGTAGATGAGCATTAACATGGCACCAAAACTGGACAATGTCCAGAGAAGGAGAGATTTCAAAGCACTCAGTCCTAAATGAGATATTGTTATAAAACCCTTCCCCTCAAGGCTCAGGATCGATGTGGGAAAAGGGTCAAAAGACAAGAGCCAGAGGTATAGACGACTCAAAGGAGATGATGTCTTTCAGGCACTACAGGACACGACACAGATGACCTCACTGAGACTGTGACAGCACACATGAGATCTACACACGTTCAACCAGACAAACTCCAGCACTGAGAGGAGGAAGTAGAAAAATGTCCCACCTTTAACCAAGAAGCTGTTTGCAACTGATGCCTCCTGGGAAAGGGAGAATCAGTTCTCTGCAATGGAGTGTGTCACTGTGTAAATCAATCACACTCTAAGCAAGATCCTATACCAAGCAGTAGCTAGCCATCCCAAAACAGATTCCATGGTTTTTTTATTACTGTATTTATTTATTTATTGTATTATATTTTATCATTTTTTCCGTTTTGGTGTTTTATGTCTGATTGTTTTTGTTTTGTTTTGATTCGATTTTTATTATTTGGTTGTTTGGAAGCTTGGGGACATTAGAGGAGGGACATGAGGTTGGGTGAGTAGGGAGGTAGAGTAGATCTGGGAAGAGCTGAGGAAGGGAAAGAATATGATCAAAATATATTGTATGAAAAATAATTAAAAAATACAATTCTAATATAATGTTAAGGTGTAAATTTAATGTAAATTAAATTAAGATGTAAATTTCACTTAATCCTAAGCAGAGTCCAAATGAGACAATCTAAAAAATCATGGTAAGTAAGAAAAAAACAAAACAAAAGACATGAAGTTGAATCCAACTGCCGTTGCTGGTGTTCATAAAGGTGGCTTAACATTAGTCCATATCCAGATGTCCAGGGCTGATCCAAGTGTTTACAGATGTAGAAATACGCCATCATTACTAGGGTATCCCTTGTTAAGACAGCAATGCCTGTGGGTCAGTAAAGGGCTTAGAGATAAACCACTCCAGAGACAGTTTCAGGGAACCATGTCTACCTTACTGCATAAGAGCAACCACTTAGACAGTGGAAGCCTATCAGCTGTGATTGGTTAGTGCATTACCTTGGACTGGACAGTGAGTGATCATACCACCAGGGTATAGTGATAACTATTTTGTTTTTATTTAGCTGTATGTTTTTGTGTGTGCACAATTTGGGGGAGGGTGATTTTGAAATTGCAAAGCTTTCTAAGTATTTATGCATCTTGCTCAAGTTGATGACCTATATTTGTGATTCCCTAAACACAATTGTGAATTGTAAAAAATTATATATTTTTTTATAATTATACTCCCAACTGGAATTAGGAAGCCTATCGTGGTTTCTTTATGCTGTATTATAGAATTCTGTAGTACTTGGGTTGTTTACCTTGGCTTAGAAATGACTCAAGTAGAAGAGGCTCCTGCTCATATTAGACAGCATATGTCCATAAAATGTATACAGTGGATTGACTTTTAGACAACCAGACTTGTCCTTTTTTAAAAACAATTGTAAAATGTCCTTTTATTTTCTTTGTTGAGTCAGAAGGTTGTAAGAAAAAATAGTTGCTACAGTAGATACCGAGCAAAACAGAAAGGCACTTTGGAAGTCCAGTCATCGTGGAGTTTATTTAAACTAAGGAAAAGGTCATGTTTTCATGCAATACATACTTGGTTCTTTAAATAACAATTGTGACAAACAGAAGAAATAATTAGAGAACACTGTATTTGTGATCCATACAAAATGACAGCATCTTGGGTTGTACATTATTAAGGAAACATCTCACTTTTCAAAATACTGTAATAGCCAATATTCAGAGGCATGCCTTTATGTGAGCATAGGAATGCAATTTGGACAAGGAAAAAAATCACACTGGAATTACTCAATTTCTTTAAAATCACTGAGCAAGCAAAGCAACTTTGAACTACCATACTGATTTCATGCAAGAGTACCTTGATTTAAATCCAAGAGCCCATTTCCTCCTCTGCTTTTGGTAAACAACTGCATGGTAAACCTAGATGACTTTCCCTCTGGATTTTACCTGAAAGTGGCCTTTTTAATATTTTATTTAAAAGAGGGCAGGTTTGGCACTTTTATACTGATGTCATCAATGTTAATATTATTTGGGATCTCGGGAGGATTCATATTCTTTACATTATGGGTTGGAGCTCCTGTTAAGGCAGCCTGAGATTTCTCTAGTTTATGCTGTGTGTTGATTTGTGTAACAATCTCATTCAATCTCATTTAAGGGTCAGAATGATAACATATGGAAAGTATAGTGATTGGGAACATAAGCATTAAGAATTGTATTTACTGGGCTGGAGAAATGGCTCAGAGGTTAAGAGCACTGGCTGCTTTTCCAGAGGTCATGAGTTCAATTTCCAGCAACCACATGGTGGCTCACAACCATCTGTAACGAAATCTGGTGCTCTCTTCTGGCCTGCAGACATACATGCAGACAGAACACTATACATAATGAATAAATAAATCTTAAAAAGAAAAGAATTGTATTTACTATCTGAACAAAACAGAGTAGATAATATTGAGAAGTATTGGTCACTTCTTGCAGTATGAGTATCTGTAAACTTGAAAGCTTGATCTACCCTTTTCTTGTAGTATTTTAAAGCAAACTTGAAGATATTTTTGTCTGCAACACACAAGTATATATTTCAGATCCTTTGAAATGAGATATGTTGTAGACTAGAAGATACCCTAAAATATGGGTAGTAGAATGAAGATCATTGGTTGAGAGAAAGGAATTGTCTTTAAGTGGTTATTATAAATTCAACCTTTCTATATAAACTTAATAAACATTTCTTACAAAATAAACATGTAACTAATTGAAAAAGAAGAAAGAAACTTTGCTGGCCTTCTGTCATAATTGCTTTTTGGGGTTTTCTCATTAATGTCAACTAGACATTCTGAGAAATAAACTTGGGAAACACTTTCTGGTTGTATTTAAATGGTACTTAACAGATTACAGAGAAGGCTGAAGGAGAAAGGGCCTAGAGGATACTCATGAGAGATTGGTTCATTACTGGCCAGTGATGCTTAGCAGTCTCAGAAATAGTTTCTCATCCCTGATCATGTAACTATGATTCTGTATTCTATGCAACCCTTATTTATTTCTTTTTTCTTTATCCTATAAGATCACCTCACTAAACATTTTATTTCCAATGTACAAACTGAGAAATATAAAAGAGTGTCTTGGTGCATTATATGGAAAATGTTTTAACAATCTTTGATAATAAAAAATAAATATTTTTGTCCAGACATGCTACTGCTTCTTTGTAATCCCAGCACTCAAGACATTGAATCAAAGAGATTACAAGTTTGAGGCCAGCCTGAGCAACATGGTGAGACCCGTCTCAAAGGATAAATAAGAAAATAAATATATACGTACATACAGAAACATTTTGAAGCCTCATATCACAGCCTCATAACCAACGCTATAACCAGGAATTTTTAATGTTCATATTATACTTAATCTTGGTGAGTTTTATTTTTCAATGAGAAAATTTTTGCAATTTACATTATATGAAAGAGTATCAGAGGTCTCAAAGTTCAAAGAATGATGTTTTAGCAAATACCCCACCCCATATTCAGGGGTGATCTCCTTCTAATTGATAGCATGGTGAGATTCATTAAAGATTACCATTACTGATGCACATGTTAATAGAGTGATAATTGAACACCTGTGAGGTGAGAATTAAATTGGGAATGTCAAAGTATGTTCCAAAGAGTCTCATTAAAGGCAAACAGAAGTGTGCTATGGAACTTGCTATTGGTTCATTATTTTATATGAATTTTTATGGATTTTTAAAATTAATTTAGCTGGTCAGTGCTATCAGACAAGTCAATAAGTGATAAAAATTACATTTGAACTGTTGAAATGTAATAAGACAAATAGTTCAATACACCGTTAACAACAAATATCAATATGCTTCACATTAATGACATACTGGAGAATGCAGGAACCTGTAAGTGTGTAGAACAACTGGAACAGATTTACATCTCAGTGTCCTAGCAAAAGGCTGTGGCTTTGGGTTAACAAGTATGAACATTTTTTAGGGCCTGGTTTCAGCCCAATGAAGCACATCTTTAAATCTATAACCAGAGGAAATTTACTGAATGGAAGTGGTTGGGTGAATGAAGAAGGAGGAGTGAGGCTTCCCTACCCTCTCCAATGCTAGCCTGTCTCTAAACCTCGGACCAGTAAAGTCCACAGAAACCTTGGAGTTGGGGGAGAGAGATATTAAAACTGGCAAATATCATCAGGTCTGAGAAAGATAAGTAAGTGAACAGAAGTGAGACAGCTTTCCTGTCTTCATATAAACAAACCTTAAAGCTGCTTCTTTTTATCTAATTCACCAGGAGATACTGAGAGCAGTATTAGCCCTAAGAGAATGAGACCTGTGAATCTTACATAGAGAACTGAGAAGGCAACTAAAGCAAAGCCTGGTTGTCAAACGGCATCAGAGATCTGAGAAGGATAAATTTTACCTGAGTTAGCAATTGAAAGTGACAGAGACCTGCTGGCTACCTAGACAGCCACCCCAGGGTCTTCCATGGTCATTGAAGGCAGAGGTCTCAGGGTTACAACATCAATCTTTGGCTGCCAGGCCTCAGAAGATCCAACAGTTATGGGGTAGGGATTTGCAGGAAGGACCAGCCTACCTTGTCTAGGCAAAAGTGAGGCAATGGGTTCCCAGAGTCCTGTTGTCCGTGCTCTGAAGAAGGCCCTGGCAGCAGTCCAGGTTCTTCCATACCCATCTCAGTGGCTGTTGCTGCCACTCTGGAGCAAGTTCTGGGTGGAGGTTCTTCTGTGCCCAGCCATCTTCTTTGGAGGGAATAAAAGTACTGCCAGGAGACAGCATGTCTCTCAATCATGAAAAGTTTTTTAATTAAACATTTTAAATGCCATATTCTGAAGATCTCTGAAGTATTTGAGGGCTGTCCAGATATATCTGAATAGACAAACTTTGTTTCTAGGTGCTTGTTTTAAATTTAACTCTAAAAACATATGCAAAGGACTAAGTAAAGCTTGTCCCTGTAATTAATTACATCAGTACTTAGCATGACCACAATTAAAGCACTTGATTATTTATAAGATGACTATTTACTTGTGTTCTCCAACAGCCTACAATAAGTGGCCTTAAAACATGATTTTGAATTGAAGCTCTTCTAGTATTAAATATAGGTTCAGTAAAGAAACCAAAACAAAACAGCCACAATCCTGAATGATTTATACAGACACAATAATTTCTTAAGGTCATATAATACCTCTTTGGTTCTGCATAAAGAAGGTCAAGTGTCTTATCCTATTGCAGAACCATTTTAGTTAATAAATCTATTAATTGACAATATTGGGTCAAGTTTCCTGGTATATCAGTGGGCATTAGGTAACCATTTTGTCCCCCATGCCAGAGGGTTTACCTTTAACTTAGCCTTTTAGCCGGTTTTGGGAGTGAGGAGCACAGAATGACGTATTCTCTTCTGTAACTGCTTCAAGCTGAAATGGGGTGCAAATGGTCAGAGCCCAATGAGGCCGAGAGGCTAGTCAAAGCTGAAGAGGGAATTTAGGCAATGGGGCATTAACCAGAAGCATCTGATTTGATCCAGCTGGAAACAAGGAGTATTCATATCAGCTGACTTGGTCCATATCAGCTTTCAGGAAGTCCATGGCTCACAGGTTGAAGTCAGTAGCCGATACCTGGATGTGTCAGTCAGCCAAATGGAAGCCCATTGAAACAGATATAGACTGGAGACAAGAGTTAAAATTCATGAACTTATTTGGAAACTTTAGACCCATGGTCTTAGTAATTGGGAAAAGGAGACCAGGAGAGAGAAAAATACCATCCTCAGAAATAGACAGGTGAGGAAAACTCATTTATCTGGAGTTCTTTTGACCTCTGTGAAGTGGATCTAAGTTTTTTGATTTCTTTCGATCCTTTGAAGCTTACATGAATTCTTATTTTATAAAAGGACATAAAAGTTTTAGATATATTATATTACCAATCAGTATTGGAATCCATATTGTAGAGAAGCAGGCAATGGGTAGCTGCAAAACAGCAGAAGTAGATTCATACCCCTGAGTCCTAGCAGAATTACAGATTTGTGTTAAAAGTTATGTACATTTTTTTTTTGTATATAGAGAGCCAAATACAGATTGGACAGAGATGTCTTGGACCTGATGAGTTTAAGTATATTTAGAAGACAACCAAGGAAAATTTAAAATCTTGAGCTTGTAACCCAAATAGTATCAGAATTCTATAAATGTTAAAATCTGAACTTTTGAAATCTTAATATAACAATATCATAGAAGGGGAAAGTAATCTAAACATTTAAATCATTTATTTATGTCAAGAGACCTAGCAGCTTTAGGAAAAGTAAGGCTTGACTTTTTTTAATCTATAAAATGAGCTGGCAAGTTGGCCATATTGGCAGCATGTGGCTGCTGATGCCCTAGAGCCCTGGAGGGGAGGAGATAGGTCTCCAGGCTCTGCCCACACACGCTCAAGAGCGGCAGCAGAGGAATGCCAGGCTGTGACTGGAGGCTCAAGTCCTCGGCCCTGTAAAATAATGTATGGTGTGAAGCAGAGCTCTCCTGACCACCCCCCACTCCCCATACTAATGTGTGATGTGAAGGAGAGCTCTCCTGACCCCTCCTCCCCATACAGACAACCAGAGCATTGGGAGTTCCACCCATGCTTGGGCCATTGACAGGAAGTGACTTTTTGCTGCCCTTAGTAAAGATGGTGGTGAGGTCATATGACTTGTCCCTCTTTGACCTTAGCCAAGATGGCACCTGCCTGACTGCATGTTCACGTTTTTGTTGTTGTTGTTGTTGTTTTTAAAGACATAAGGAACATATATGGGACACATAAATTCAAGCATTCAAAAATCAGTCAGAAACACATTCATGTGACCACATCAATCTTACATATCCATTCGCACATAAGAAATAAACTGTTTTAACAGAACGACAGACAAACTCCAGGAAACTGTCAGCTGACCAGCTTAAAAAGCCAGAGATGAGAACAGTATAAAGAATGAGTTTTAGCACTGCATACTGAGAGGCAGCCAGATGGGAGAAAGCCAAGAAGAAGCAGAAGATAAGGGAGGTATCCTGGGTCTCCTGATTGGTGGTAGTGGGATGGGGGCTATGTTCTGTGCAGCTCACCCCAACACCATGAGTGCCGGCGGCAGCCACAGGTGGGAAGGAGGGAGGAAGGGACAGGAGTGTATAGCCCAAGAATCCTTGGATCTGACTAATTCCCCATAAGTGTGGCAGAGGATGTAGACTGCTGAGCAATTCACAGAGCAGGGGCCAGAAGGATGCTGAGGTCTGAGATGGCACAGACAGTTGCAATGTTTCATCAAACAGAGAACAGGGGCCAGAGGGCAGCTAAGCCCAAGGGACACATGGTTGCCAGTACCAGAATTTGAACAAGGCTAAGAGGTGAGAGACCACAGTTGAGAATAGACCAATCCTCATTCATGGGAAATGGTCAGAAGTGAGGCTTACTGATTATGCTGGTGTTGGATGGAGTGTTGAAGGTGCCAGGGCTCCTAGTGTGTCTCAGACTGCCGCATCCAGAAGAAATGCTCCAGGAGGGCCTCTGCCGAGTCACGGCACCAATGTTACGATGTGGTATGCGGGAGGCCCTAGCAGGTGGAGCCAAAGTGCCCCACAGCGGGTATGAGACAGAGAGGCCATGCAAACAGTGCTCAGTGAAGAGTCTTATTTGGTGGGGGAAGAGAGATGGGAGAGGAAAGGAGAGAGATAGGGAGAGAGGGAGAGAGAAAGAGAGAGGTGGGGAGGAGGAATTTTCTTTTTAAGGAGACTTTATGTCAGGACACAGGGCAGATCCCCAGGGGGCAGGCCAGAATGCCAACATCTAGCACAGTATCTCCTTCTAAAAATGAGGATTTTATTACACTATAATGCTGGTCATTTGTTTCTATACTGTCTGTGATGGCTTCTTTGCACAATCAGAGTTGAGTGGCTGCAACAGAGACCTCACATTTACTCTGGTCTTTTACAAGAACAGTCTATGGAACCCCCATCCCCCACCACAGTTAGTATGCTAAGTGCTACCCTACTTATCTAAAAGATTTTAGCACCAACTCCCAAGGATAACGTCAGAGTTGCTCAACAGCCAATGCTGCTTGGAGGTGGCTCTTTCACTCTGGACAAGAAAACAATTTGTTTTTAGCAGATACCTAGAAAAGTTCATTGGAAAGGGTGGATAGGGAGGAAAGGGGAAATGCTTGCTATGTTCTCTTTATATTTGCATATTATTGATACCATTCTTCCTTTAATCTTCATAAATGTTTTCTTATATGCAGTGTTTGTTGCTCCCCTTATTACACAATAAATAATCTTCAAAATCTCCTGTCAAAAATGCTTAGTTGAGTGAGGGTCTATTGAGAAATATTTAAACTAAACATACAAATAATTGCTTTTAAAGAAAAGTCTGTACTTGAGAGGAATCTGGATTCTGAATATGAAGAGGGAGAAGATAAAGAGTTGATGGGAGGGCCAGGCATGATGACACACACCTTTAATCGCAGCACTCAGGAAGCAGGGGCAGGCAGATCTCTGTGAGTTCCATCTACAGAGTGAATTCCAGGACAGCCAGGGCCACACAGAGAAACCCTGTTGGG
>CABHPR010127221.1:0-30363 GCA_902168415.1 Peromyscus melanophrys | reverse complement strand
GAGAGAGAGAGAGAGAGAGAGAGAGAGAGAGAGAGAGAGAGAGAGAGTGCATGTACATACAGTGAAATGCAAAGATTCATTTAAGCATTATTCCTTCAGAGCTACCTCCTTGTCTCTTTTGGATCTCTCGCTTTAACTAGGAGTTTGGCTAGGTGGACAGGGCATCAGTCTCTGTCTGTGTCCACCCCTCCAGCACAGCGATTACATGTGTGTGCTCCTATGCCCCACTTTTTTACATGACTGCTGGGAATCTACATCATATCCTCATGCTGTATGGCAAGCACTTTACCTGTTAAAACGTCTCCCCAGCAGTATAATATATACTACTTGGCCAAAATAAGGGGTCTCATTGTGACATTTTCATGCACACACAATGTGTCCTGGCTTCCCTCCCTCCACCAATACCTGCCTTTCAGGTGAAGTTAAGAGAAGCATGGCTCCATCCAGCCTCAGAGCTGTGGCCTGTCCCTTGCTCTGTCCTCCACTCAGCAGTGATGTGGCTTGGCCAGCCTCAGGGCTGTGGATTCTTCCAATGTGGACTGTCATCCATTCTGCTCCCATCTCGGTCTCCCCCGCCTCATTTCCCGCTCTGTCCTCCCTCTCAGCAACTGTTCTTCATCTTCTATCTTCTAGGACATTAAAATTTCTTCCAAATGACATGTTCTCTCTCTCTCTGCCAAACCCTCCATATGTAAATCTGGAGAGCAATTCCTTGAGCCCCAGAGACTTCTGGTTTTACATTTTAAATATTGAATGAATAATGTCTCTTTCCTATTCATTTCCTCTTAAACAAATTGTTGTGAAGGTTCCAGGCTTTTTTTACACAGCTTCTCTCCTGTTCTTTAAATCCAAGTTTTCCAAACCACTTTCTAAAACCTACCTTCTGTCACTGAGCATAAAGCCTCACGGTATTTATCCAAAATAATGAAGACAGCAGGTGATATTTTGCTCAAGAGATAAGAAACATTTCTGTGAAATCCAACACAACCTTTCAAAAGCAACAATACCGTTCCCTTTCTCCATATGTCCACTGGAGGGCAGCCGTGTCCTCCATTTTTATTTCTGGGAATTTGGCTCTGTGTGGGGAAATCTATCTGTCCAGTGCTGTCCTTCCTTGTGTCACTCCACCTTGGGATCCTCTGTAAAGTTATAAACAAAGTAATCATCACAAAGGTGGGAATCTCCTGAGTGCAGACCCAGCCCCATGCCTTGCTAAAAATTGCTTCTGACTGTAAGCATATTATCAAGTACATTACAACAAAATGAATATATTTTGTATACCACAATAGCAATAAGGTTAATGAGAAATAAAATACTATCCCATGTTTACATTAGATAAAATTTACAAAGAGGCTTTAATGAGCTTAAATATTTTAAGTTTGATGGGAGGTTTGGTGGCAGCTATCAGCTTTTTTATTTCAGAGACAAAAGAATTTACCAAAGCAGTCCACAGAGAAGAGGAAGTTGTAGAACCTCTCAGCAGGACTTCCCATTCTCCTCATTTACTGAATGAATTTCTTGGATTTCAGAAATACAGCCTTCTTACAGGTTAAGTACTGCCCGTGAAACATCTAGGTCATACTCAGAAGCCACAGGGGGGTGAACCACATTTGATTCTTCTAAAGATGGACTTAAAGAGTGTGGAAGTTCCCCAAACTAGAACATTGATTCCACTGTGGTTTTGAGCTAAGTTCCACCAGCTTTTCTTACTATGTAACTCTAGACACCACTGAGCTGTATCAATTCACGCCAGTCCCCAGTGGAGACAGACCTGACTTAATCTAAATGTCCGCACTGGAAATTAAAACTGTGCCCTGTGAAGCGCTGGGGGCTCTTGATGGCTGAAGTGATTAGAAGATTAGAAGATGATGTCATCAAGAATGTAAATACATGGCCGCCTCCATTTAAACAAGGTCCAATTAAATACAGGCCAAATGATGTGCTCATCAGGAAGCATAAGGAATAATAGTTACTTAAAATTAATTTTTATTACATTCATTTATCCTCCTCCTCCTCTCTCTCTGTCTCTCTCTCTCTGTCTCTGTCTGTCTGTCTGTCTGTCTGTCTCTCTCTCTCTCTCTCTCTGCGTGTGTGTATGTGTGTGTGGGGGTGTGGGTGTCTGTGTGTGTTGTGTTCAGAGGACAACTTGCCAGAGTTGGATCTCCCTTTCACTGTACAGGACCAAGATCAAATTCAAGTCATTAAGCTTGGCAGAAACCATCTTCATCCACTGAGCCAATCCAAGAATTCAGTTTTTGCCCATCAAAGAAAACAGCCACCTGGTTAACTTGGGAAAAATAGAATCAGACTTTGCAACAAAAAGTTAAGTCTGGGAGAGGCTGTCATATAAAGACTGTGTCTTTGGCTTGTCCTGGCCAGCAGTTCTTTTGCTGTCAGAGCCTGTGAGCTAGATAGATGTCCTTATGTCAAAGAGAACTGGAGAAAGCAAGAGGCTGGAGAGGCAGCAACACATGCCCACTCATGGTGGCATTGCTTTTGCTTAGAAAGTCAGGAGGACATGCACATACAAGTACCAGTGGCACATGGTAACAACCCACCCTCAGTGGTGAGATCCCAGGGAGGCAGCGGCCATGGGGAATAGTCTTTAAAGCCCATTGTTCAGGTCTTAGCTTCTCACTCAATAGTTCTACATATAAATAAAAACACTATTATCTGATGCTTGATCCTAATTAGTCTTATCAATTAAAACCAGGAGTCAGATATTGGGGTAATAACCTGAAAGATCCGAGAAGCAGAGCAACAGCCACTAGAGACTTCTTTTTTTTTTTGTTTATTTATTTATTTTTTTCCACAAAGCAATTGCATTTTCAACACAGAACAATACATGATTCACCAGCATACATGCATACACAAATCTGCATCCTGAGTCAAGGAAGGTAGAAACAATAAATTTCTTCACCTAAACAATTCCACTCTCAACCCAGTTCCAGCACACAGTTCCTAGGCCATCACTATAAACTCGAAATTGTCCCATTGCAATGAAATCTCCATTATGCACTTCATTTCTTAAGTCTCAAAATTCAAATGATAAACTCTGATACTAGCCTTCCAAATATGACAAATCCACAACCAAAATCCCTTTCGTGGTTTTCTCATTAAGTTCAAGAAGTTCAAAAAAAAAAAAAGTAAAGGAACTACTTTAGCAGATATATTTCTTATTACTTCTTATATACTTCTTATATTCATTCCATCTTCTTAATTCTTATTTAAACTTACATTTACAACTAGTATCTTTACTTCTTACAAGCTTATTACTGTATGTTTTAGGACTACCTTAGATTCTTCTTGCAAGCTTATATTTTCAAAGGAACTCTATGGATCTATTTTACAAACTTATATAGGGCTACCATTAGCATATATTTAACTTAGTAAACACCTAAATGTAGCTAGAGTTTTCCTGCCGGGCCCACAGTCAGGACAAATCTCTCTCACCCGCCAGTCCCACAGCCGCTCAGACCCAACCAAGTAAACACAGAGACTTATATTGCTTACAAACTGTATGGCCGTGGCAGGCTTCTTGCTAATTGTCCTTATATCTTAAATTAATCCATTTCTATAAATCTATACCTTGCCACATGGCTCGTGGCTTACCGGCAACTTCACATGCTGTTTGTCATGGTGGTGGCTGGCAGTGTCTCCTCAGCCTTCCACTTCCCAGAATTCTCTCCTCCTTGTCCCGCCTATACTTCTTCCTGCCTGACCACTGGCCAATCAGTGCTTTATTCATTGACCAATAAGCAACATGTTTGACATACAGACCATCCCACAGCACCTAAAGATTTCTTAACACAGATCTAACAAGACAGAATTTTTACAAACTCACATATCTTATTTTCATCTTTTTCTACTTCTTACTCTTAATTATTATCACTATCTCTATTAGAAAGATTCTCTTAACTAGACAGAAAGTACATACATCATTTCTAAAGTTTAGAGCTTATAGTCAGCTTTGCTATACAATACTGGGATTTAGTGAGTATTGTCGTTATAGAGTTGTAATACTTGTTACTAGGGGCTGTAACATTCTCGGGGTGAAGTCCCCAAATCAGAACTGAACCCGCCCCGCCAGCGCGCACTAAGGTGGGCAACCTCTGACAGGAACTTTCCTCGGGGCCTGCGCCCATCCCAGCCAGTCAGTGAAAAACAAAAGCACCCACAACGGCCCTTCCACAGCTCCTTCAGAGAAACCCCTCTCCCATTGATTCCACTCTCACCCTGCATGCTCCCTTCCCCCCAGATGCAGAGCCCCAGACATCCCAGGCTGCTCTGCTCCTCTGCTAGCTGCCTTTGGAGGTGGGGGCTTTCTTTCTCCCCGAATCTGCCTTAAACTCTTAGCAGCTTTCACAGATCATGCATTTTCTGGGGAGAAATTTGTCCCTTCTATTTCTTCAAATGTTGGTGTGGGTTTATCTATTGCCTGAGTTTTCATGGGTGTGTTTAGCTTCTTTAGGTTGGATTTTTCCTTCTAGTGCTTTCTGTAAGGCTGGGTTTGTGGATAGGTATTGATTAAATCTGGTTTTATCATGGAATATTTTGTTTACTCCACCTATGGTGATTGAGAGTTTCGCTGGGTATAATAGTCTAGGTTGGCATCTGTGGTCTCTTAGTGTCTGCATAACATTTGTCCAGGACCTTCTAGCTTTCATAGTCTCTATTGAGAAGTCTGGTGTTATTCTGATAGGTTTGCCTTTGTATGTTACTTGGTCTTTCTCCTTTGCAGCTCTTAATATTTTTTCTTTGATCTGTATGTTTAATGTTTTGATTATTATGTGGTGAGAGGACTTTCTTTTTGGGTCCAGCCTATTTGGTGTTCTGTAAACTTCTTGTATCTTCATAGGTGTTTCTTTCTTTAGGTTAGGAAAGTTTTCTTCTATGATTTTGTTGAATATATTTTCTGTGCCTTTGAGTTGGTATTCTTCTCCTTCTTCTATCCCTATTATTCTTAGGTTTGGTCTTTTCATGGTGTCCCAGATTTTTTGGACGTTTTGTGTTACAACTTTTTTGTCTTTAGTGTTTTCTTTGACTGACGAATCTATTTTCTCTATTGTGTCTTCAGTGTCAGAGATTCTCTGTTCCATCGCTTGTATTTGGTTGGTTATGCTAGTTTCTGTAGTTCCTGTTCGTTTAGTCAGGGTTTCTATTTCTAGCATTCCCTCAGCTTGTATTTTCTTTGTTGTCTCAATTTCTTTTTTCAGATCTTGGAATGTTTCTTTCATCTGTTTAATTATTTTTTCTTGGCTTTCTTTGCTTTCTTCCAACTTTTTGTTTGTTTTTTCTTCCATCTCTTTAAGGGAATTTTTTATTTCCTCTTTAAGGAAGTTTTTCATTTCCTCTTTAATGGAATTTTTCATTTCCTCTTTAAGAGAATTTTTTATTTCTTCTTTAATGGAGTTTTTCATTTTCTCTTTAAAGGAATTTTTTATTTCCTCTTTAATGGAGTTTTTCATTTCCTCTTTAAGGGAATTTTTTATTTCCTCTTTAATGGAGTTTTTCATTTCCTCTTTAAGGGAATTTTTTATTTCCTCTTTAATGGAGATTTTCATTTCCTCTTTGAGGAAATTTATTTCCTCTTTAAGGATATTTTTTATTTCTTCTTTAAAGGCCTCTATCATCTTCATAAAGTCATTTTTAGGATTGATTTCTTCTGTTTCTTCTGCCTTGGTATGTTCAGGGCTTGCAATTGTAGGGTCGGTAGGTTCTGGTGTTGTCATATAGGTCTTTATGTTGTTGCCTGTTTTTTTTCCGCTGGCGTCTGCTCATCTCTTTCTCTGCTCAGTGCAGATGGTGTAAGACCCTAACCCTTCAGGCCTACACTTCCAAGCCTCAGAAATGAGAAACTTCAATCACCAGGAAATGAGAAACTAAAAATCTGGTTCCCTGGGCAAGCTGACCACCCCTGTTCTCAGTCAGGGAGGTGTATACTTACGATTCTGGTGATCTGGTTTGGTGGTTGGGTGGTCTTGATAAGTTCTTTTGAGAACTTCTTGAAATACAGGATCCAAAGACACCTCTTACTCCGTGGCTTGCTGTATAGCTGGGTGGCTGACCCCTGATGTCCTCCTCCTTCTCTGGCTCCTCAGTCCTTCAGGTTCCAGCGAGCACCGCGGCGTCCTCCCTCGCTGCCTCTGCAACCACCGCTACAGTGATCCCTGCTGCATGAGCCCAGGTCCTGCAGAGCGCACTTGCCCCGCGCTGTGCTCTCCACCAGTTCCCAATTGAGAAGCAATCAGCAAGGTGATTAGCGTCCACTGTGCGGGTTCGGGCGTCCCTGAACCTTGTAGAGTTCACCCAGCTCTGTCGCACTCTAAAGGGTCACCCAGGGAGTCCCCGGCCGCTGCTCCTTCCCTGTGCTCGCCACTACAGCTTGCACCACGCCTCTCACCCACCCGCAGGCCCAGGGGAGACCTCGCAGGAAGGATCCATCCAAACCACGGATTCCCGAGGAAGGCAGAGAAACCCCGATGCTCTAGCCAGCTTCTCCCAACCTAAATCAATCCATCCATCTTTTCTCTCCAAGCTCTTATCTCTCTTTTTTTCCGTATACCTTTTTTTGACGTCTTTCCCTGTGGCCCTGTTCCTCTTATTTCCACATCAGTTCATCATCCAGTTTTGCTCTCACTCACGGCCCACCGGCGGCAGCCGCCATCTTGACTCATCTAGAGACTTCTTATATCTGCAAATCCTCAGACTAAATGGGGCTGAGATCCTGTCTCCACCCACCTTATGTCCCTGTCTCTCCCTCTCAATTGTGCTGGGATTAAAGGCGTGACCCTCCCAGGTGCTGGGATCAAAGACATGAACCTCCCAAGTGCTGGGATCATTGAAGAGAGAAACATGGGTAAAGAAACAGAAGCAACTGTAATTTTTTGTTATATTTTGTAAATGAAAATTCAACAAATACTCATCATTGCTATGATAGCTTGGAAAGGCACCTGCCACCAAGCTTTAGGACTCAAGTTCAGTCCCCTGGACCTACATGATGGAAGCAAAGAACTGACTCCCACAAGTTATCCTCTGACTTCCACATGTGCCCTGGCTACCCCACCCAAACACATAAAATAAATAAATGAACGTATTTCCAGGATGGGGGAATCCTGTCATCTTAACTGTTGTTTAAGTGGATCTGTGTCCACTGTTTCCCAGGCTTGGTCTGACCAGTACCCTCCTGCTGTGGGATGTTCTGTATGTCAAATGTGTTGCCAATAAAACACTGATTGGCCAGTGGCTAGGTAGGAAGTATAGGCGGGACTAACAGAGAGAATAAAAAGAGAAGGAAGGTGGAAGGAGACGCTGCCAGACGCTGCCAGCCACCGCCAGGACAAGCAGCCTGTAAAGATGCCGGTAAGCCACGAGCCATGTGGCAAGGAACAGAATTATAGAAATGGATTAATTTAAGATATAAGGGCAGTCAGCAAGAAGCCTGCCACGGCCATACATTTTGAAAGCAATATCAGTCTCTGTGTTTACTTGGTTGGGTCTGAGCGGCTGTGGGACTGGCAGGTGAAAGAGATTTATCCTGACCGTGGGCCAGGCAGGAAAACTCTAGCTACACCCTCCAGTCTGGGTTGTGATGGGATAGTGGGAGCTTTCTCTCCTAAATAAGAAGATGCTATGATGTCTGGTGGCCCAGCTTCTAGAGAGAGGATTTCCATCACTTCCTCTCCCAGACTCTCTCTGAGCTGACGCAAATCTCAAGACTGATTGGGGACATTGCGAATTAAGCAGGACAGGTGTAGCCTGTTCTAACTTGTTTTCTTGGCTGATTTCTTTATTAGAGTTGTTGGGGGTTTTTGTTTGTCCTTTTAATAGATATTTCTTATTTGAAAGACACTAAGTACATGTCCCTTTAAAAAGGGGGGATTTTAGATTTTATTTTTAAAGATCTCTTTTTGTTTATGTGAAGTGTGTGTGTTTGCACATGTGTGCCAGTACCTGGTACCTGTAGGGAGCAGAGGAAGAGGTCTGATCCCCCGGAGCTAGAGTTCCAGGCCTTTGAGAGCCACACCCTGTGGGTGCTGGGAACTGAACTCTGGTCTTCTGTAAGATCTGCCAGTTCTTATTCATGGAACCAGCTCTCTAGTCCTGGAACTTTAGTGTTAATTTTCATAAACTTAATCCTTGTTGCTGGTTTACAGTGTTTATATGAGAATAAGACCAAGAAACTGACATTCTACACATCAGTATGGATCATCGTTTCTTTCCATCGTAGAGCACCGGGGAACGTAGAGGCAAATGCCTGCTCTTGGTGGTTTAGGACAGAAATACAAAAGAGAATATTTTTATTCCTGCTTAACAAACGCACAGTGCGGTGACACATCCCCAAATATCTACATACAAAGGTGGGTTTGTATCTAAAATTGTGAGACAGCCTGTCCTTTGCTCATGATTGTGTTTGCAGAATGATGAAATTGCTGAGCAAATTTCTGTTCCTCATCCCAGTCTGTCACTGGCAACCTTCTTTTTTAGACTTTAAAAATAAATGAAGAGGAAGTCAAAATGGAGTTCTTATAACACTCTCAATGATCCCTTGTTCAAGGATGGCCAGCTAACCACAGGCCCCAACACAAGAGACTGGGTCTGTCTGCTATTTCCTGGAGTAGTGGCCATGCACAGGCTCAGTGCACAGCTCTCTCCTGGCACTAATGAATGGCCAAAGCTCATCAAATGAGAGACAGGAAGAGAGGTTTGCCCACCAGCATCTGCTGCTACCTCATGTGTGACCCTCAACACACTGCCTTTCTTGATCTCCAGTTCATGGTTTGTAAAGGGAAGTTTAGTCTGACTGGCATCCTGGTTTTGTGTGTGTGTGTGTGTGGTTTTAAAACCCTGACCTGAAATATTTGTTCCCCAGTCTGCTTGTCCCCAGCCCATATACAGTCTAAACCTCCTCCTAATAGCATCTTCCATACTGGCTGAGTTGAGCTGACTGCTCTCCAATTTCAGAGAATCTGTGAACATAGAGGAGTTGGTCCAGGGGCAGGAAGGAGATGGGAAAGGAGTAAGACAGGACTCTTATTCACCTTTTAACAGTTTCAAGAAGCAGTCATTTGCTGCTGTGGTGTACTCTGAGACACAAAAGCACTTTCTGGGGAGAGTATTCCAAGCAACCAGCAGACTTACCTCCCCACAAAGCCTGGAGCATGTGTTGAAAGAGGCTCAGCTTAGGCATCCAATCCACAAGGCAGTGTCTGCTTTGGGGACCCAGGCACAAGGACAGTCTAGTGTTTTGAAGAGTTCACATTTGCAATTTGAGCTTGGGGATGAGCCCTTGGCTCTATGCTGAGTGAGCAGGACTGTCTGCTTGCAAACTGGCTGAACTGCAGTATCTTCTCAGTGAGAAAAACCAGACAAGACATTCTGTTACCTTCCAGACCCTAGGGAGCATCAACCCTGGTCAGTATCAGGGGAGTGCTGTACAGTTACCTTGTTAGGCTTAGTGTCTTGATTAAAGTAAGCAATATTGGACTAAGAAAGGGGTTGCAGAAGCACATATATGATCAGATGTGTATGAATTGCATCTTTCAAGATGGTCTACATTTATAAACATCTACACATCATTTTTAGAACCCATGATAAAACAACCACCTGACCATCTAGTGTGTGCATTAAGGGGCCGACAGTCAAAGAACTCCTGACTGTCCTTGGGGCAACGACTCAGCTCTGTTCCTACTGCTGGGCATAACCCACTTGGACTGCTGCATGTCCACTCATCCATTTGAAGTCAGTCCTATACCCCATCTCCATAGCCTTTTGCCTCTGTATCTTGACTCGAACCCGTGGCCCAGGGGCAACCCTTCAACCCTGGAAAGCTCTGTGCACCTCCAGGTCTACAGCTGGCACCTTACTATCTTATCTAACCATTGGTGTGATTCTCTCTGGTATCTTGAACTTCACTGTGACCTCTTTAACCCTTCTATGGTCATGCCATAATCTGTCTATCTGTCTGTCTGTCTATCTGTATGCATGTATGTATGTATGTATGGACAGATGGATGGATGGATGGATATATGGATGTATGGGACAGACAGATGGATAGACAGAAAGACAGAGACAGAAAGACAGATGGATGGACAGATGGCTGGCTGGCTGGATTAACTGTGTGGTATGTGATCTGAGAGTTAATATTAGTGATTAAGAATAGTATAAAAGAACTTGTGTTTGTCAAAGCCAGCTATCAAGGGAAATCAGGACCATTTAGCAAATTGAAGCCAATGAAACCAATGTAGCTTGTGAATTCACTGTTATTCAGTAAGTTGTGACATTGTGGAAAGACAAAAATGAGATAACCTGTATTAAAATGATGTAACTGTTTGGTTTTTTGGCAAATGTCATAGCTTATTTGGCCATGGGAACCCTGGGCAGTTTGCTTTCTCCTTTTCACTCAGTTCAGACCCCAGCCACACTTGGGATGGCTCTTCTCACCTCAGGTAACCTAATTCAGGCAATCTCTTGACATACCCAGAGATTCACTTCCATGAAGATTCTAATCTTCATCAATTTATAGTCTGCATCAACTGTCACATCAATGAAGCAAATTTCTCTCCCACCACCTCTGACCCCTTAACATCCCCCTCCCCCACCCCAGAGAACCTTCTAGCTCCACCTCTGCTTTCCCACTCTGAAGCTACATGTGAGCAAGTACCCTAGCCACACTGGAGCCTTCAGCGCCTCCCTACTGTCTCCCCTCCACAGGAGTGAGAAAGAACACTGACAGTTACTGAACCTTGCCCAAGGCATGGCGTTTGGGGTGTCCGTGACGAATGCCAAACACTCAGTTCATAATTTTCATTTTGCCAGTACCAGTCCCTGAAGGTATTCTTGAGGTAACTATGGTGAGGCGGCTATGGCAAAACAACCTGCTTTGCTACTATTTGCTCATTTTAAAATTAAGATTAAAAGCACGGTTTTTTTTTTTATGCTTCATGAAATGTTTGTTTCACAACTCTGGGTTTATATGAAACTCAATTCCTATGAGGCAGAACTGCATTAAAACATAAATCAATTTTTGCAGAAGCCTTTCAGGGGGTCTAATAAATCTATTCTAAGCCCCAATATGAATCTATCTTCCCATTAGGGATAAAGTTTATAAAACCAATAGAAAACTTTTGCCTTTGATTATAGTTACATTTAATGAAATCTTGTTAGATTTCATTGTCTTGCTTCCAGACAAAACCCCAAGGAACCTTCTGAGCTTTTGATTTTTTTTTCCTATTTTAACTTTTGTAATGGAATTTGGAATGCAAAACCATAAAATCTAACATAAAACAGGAAAGCAAAGGCTATAAAGCCCTCCCTTAACTTTCTTCTTCATTAGAGAAAAACTAGATCAAAAGTATGTTGCCACATATACCGCATGGGCATGGGCCCCAGTGTGCAGGCAGCCATAATGCAGGAAGTCTGCCTCCTTCAGCACTGGACGTACATCGGCTACCAGTGCCCTGAACATGAGGGCTCCAATTTTACATCCATCCTATTTTATTTTATTGTTTTACTATGTTATGTGTCATGCTATTGTCTTACTTGCAACCTCAAATTGGAAGGTCTGCACCAGAGTCCCAGGAATCTAGAAAAGTGTTGGTGAAAAGGCAATAGAAATGGTACTGTATAGCCCCTCTCTATTTAACAGATGAGCATGAACAGCTACAGGAATGAAATATTTTTTTAACCCAGGAAATTGACAGGCCAGGTGTAGTGACTCATGCCTGTAATTTCAGTACCCTGGAGGCTGAGACAAAAAGATAACCATTAATTTGACAACGGCCTTGGTAACTTAGTAAGTTTAAGGCTAGCTTGCACTACATGGCAAGATTTTAATCTTTAAAAGAAATAATTGATTGAGTAAATAGTGTGAGTAGAGCCCAAAAGGGGAAGTTAAGGTAGGAAAGACAAAACAAGCAGATTGGAGGCCCCGCACCAAATGGACAGCTCAGTGAGGACCAGCATGGGGACAACACTCAGTCTACTAATAAGGCTTAAGCCAGCAAAGGACCTCAAGGGGTTGGAGAAACAAGAGATGGGGGCTGGAATGCAAGAAGACCCAAACCTGTATAAGAGAAAAACACCCAGGAAGACACAATGATGGCTATGGCCATGTGGTCACATCGAGCATACCTCCTGAAAGGAAGACTTGCTGAACTCTGATCCCCTCAGGAAATGCAGCTGATGAATGACTCGAGCATGAAGAACATTATTGAGTACACACATGGGTTTTATGTTTTCTGATTTTAGTGGGCAATTTTATTTCTTTGTAAATAGGCTATAAAACTCTTGCAGCTATCAATTTTCCCCAATACTTCAAAACCAGCAAAGAACTAGCTATAACCAGTGTGATTAATCCTTCAGATGTGTTAAGGCTCTTCAAAATCATGAAATTTCTTACCCTGGAGAGGAACACTGTGGACTTAGTGTTCAACTAGCATTAGAAAGCTTCCTTTAAGAAAGGAGGGATGTTCAAATATATGCATGAATTCATCTATCAAGGAAATTCTGTGTATATAAGTAAGGTGGGAAAGTCTTCATTGCTCTCTTAGACATTCCAGACAACATGGAAGAGCACAGTGGAGAGGGACCTTGGAAGTGCAAAGTATTTGGCAAAGTATTTTACTCCACAGTACTTAGTATGCATACAAGAACTCAACTGAAGAGAATCTCTGCATATGTAAGCCATATAGAAAAGCCTTTCACATTGTCTACTTCTGTTAAAAAATATAAAGGGAAGACATTGGAGAAGCCCTCTGCACATCAGACATGTGGACAAGTTTTTATTTATTCTAGTTTTTTTTTAAATATAAAAGAACTTCTACTGGAGGAAACCCTATGGATGTAAAACATGTGGGAAAGCCTTCACTATTTATAGTGTCTTTTTATGACTTAAAATTCATCATACTGGCAAGAAATCCTATATATGTAGACAACAAAACTTTCCTTGTCCTTTTTTGCTTTTTTAATTATTAAAGTCTATTTTCTTTGGTGAAAGTAGGGCCACTTCCGTTGTCTTTACAATTCCATTTCCTTGGAATGCCATTTTCCATCCTGCTACTTTCAGTCTGTGAGTGTCTTTGCTGATGAGTTTCTTAAGGATTATATTCCTGAGTCTTAGTGTTTAATACAGCCAATCTGGTCTTTATCTTTGTATTTTGAATTATTAGTAAAAAGCTATGGACTTATTTCAGTCATTTCATTTACTTTCTTCTAGTTACTTTGAGTATCCTTTGGTCATTTCCCCATCTTTTTCCATCTCTGAAGTTTGATGGTTACTGTGTTGACAATGTTTTATTTTTCTACTTTTCTCTCATGCATGTACTCAACTACTGGGACTTACACTTGATGGCTGTAATCTTTTTTTTTTTTTCATTTCTAGGTAGAGGATTTTCTTAAGCATTTCTAAACATATGGTCTACCTGGTGCTCAAGAATTCTCTCAGGTTATACTTACCTTTATTTCTCCATTTCTAAAGGGTGTCCTTACTGGGCATAGTAATCTTGACTGAAAGTTGTTTCTTTATATGTCTTTGTAGTACACTATCCTGGGTCCTGCTGGCTTGAAGGCTATCTGCTGTGAAGTCTACTATTACTCTAATGGACTTGTCTTGAGTATAACTTGATACTGTTCTTACAGATTTAAACTGTTCTTCAGCCTTCACTTTTCACTGTTTGACTATAATATATTATAGTAAGGATCATTTCCTGGGCATGTCTACTTGGAACCCTCCTGTACATGAATATCCTTGCCTTCATGAACATTAGGACAAGACAATTTCTATCCTTGTTTCATTGAGTATGTTTTCTGTGGCCCTTAACATCTATTTCTCTCCTTCAGGTATGCTGGTGTTATGGACAATTCCTCCTTTTATGGTGCCTGAAAGAAATTGATCGGTGTCTTTCAGTCTCTCTGTCTCTGTCTCTCCCCCCTCTCTCTTTCTCTCATCTTGATCTGATCTATTGTTGAAGACTTTGGCTTAGGTTTATTAGACTTACTGAGTTCTTTATTCTCAAGACTTCCATTTTGTTGTTTCTGAAGATGTCTTTTATTGAACTTTATCAGTCTTTTAAATGGTCTCTCTTTTGAATTCGTCATCAAGCGTTTCATGCATTTCGATATCATTGGATCTCTTACTGGGGAGCTATGACCTCTAGAAGTATCCAGTAACCTTGTTTTGCACATTTCTCATGTCCCTATGTTGAGATTTGCAACTATGTTGCAATAGATAGCTCCACCACTTTTAGGGGATACCCCTGTTAGTAAACAGCTTTCTCCTGAGAATAGATTTTGAGGTAGAAACAAATAATCCAATTGTATTAGTTAGGGTTCTTTGGAGTAGTAGAATTTATAGACCGAATCTCTTTCTCCATATAAGAGAGAAATGGGATTTATTAGAATTACTTTTTTTTTTGGTTTTTTTCGAGACAGGGTTTCTCTGTGTAGCTTTGCGCCTTTCCTGGAACTCACTTGGTAGCCCAGGCTGGCCTCGAACTCACAAAGATCCGCCTGGCTCTGCCTCCCGAGTGCTGGGATTAAAGGCGTGCGCCACCACCGTCTGGCGGGATTTATTAGAATTACTTACAGGCTACAGCTAATCAGTTAGTTAGGCTTACCAACTAATCCAACAATGGCAGGCTATGAACAGAAAATCCAAGAGTCCAGAAGTTGCTCAGTTCACAAGGCTGGGTGTCACAGTTGGTCTTCAGTAGATGCTGGAATCCTGAAGAAGTAGGCTCTAATGTCAGTGAAGGAATAGACTTGTTGCAGGGCCAGGGCAAGCAGGCAAAGAGCAAAAGCTTCCTTCTTCCATGGACTTATATAAGCTTCCAGCAGAAGATGTGGCCCAGGTTAAAGGTGAGTTTTCATGCCTCAAGATCTGGCCTAAAGACATGTGTAGATTCACCTACTTTAAGCAGGAAAAAAAGTCTCTCATAGGTGTGCCCTTCATTTCTGGATTGTAGTTCATTCCAGACATAATCAACCTGACAACCAAAAATAGCCATCACACCAGTTAAAAATGGGGTGCAAATCTAAACAGAGAATTCTCAATAGAAGAAACTCAAATAAACAAGAAACACTTAAAGAAATGTTCAACATCCTTAGCCATCAGGGAAATGCAAATCAAAACCACTTTGAGATTCTATCTTACACCTGTCAGAATGGCTAGGATCCATAACACAAGTGACAGCTTAGGCTGACAAGGGTATGGAGCAAGGTGAATATTCGTTCACTGCTGGTAGGAATGCAAACTTCTACAACCACTATGGGAATCAATATGGTGGTTCCTCAGAAAGTGCAATCCATCTACCTCAAGACCCAGCTATATCACTCTTAGGTATATACCCAATGGATGCTCCATACTACTACAGGATACTTGCTCAACCATCTTCATTGTGACTTTATTCATAATAGCCAGAATCTGGAAACAACATAGATATCCCAGAGGAATGGATAAAGGACATGTGGTACATTTACATAACGGAGTATTACTCAGCTGTTAAAAAAGTGACATTGCGAAATTTGCAGGCAAATGGATGCAACTTGAAAAAAAATCATCTTAAGTAAGGTAACCCAGACCCAGAAAGATAAATATAGTCTGTATTCTCTTATAAGTAGATACTAGCCATAAAGTAAATGATAACCAAACTACCATCTGTAGACGTAGAGATGTTAGGTAAAGACGAAGGCTGGGGGCAGGGGGACGACACATAAATATCCCTGGGATGGGGAAATAGAATAGATTTTATGGACAGACTTGGGACAGTTGGGAAAGGAGTGGGTGGTTTCAGGTGGGGGAGGAGATGAGGTGGAGGGAGAATGTGGGGAGAGATAACTGGAACTGGGCGGGGGGCATTTGCAGAATGGTGTGGAAATGTAGTGCAGACGAAACTTCTTAGAATGTATGAAGGTGATCCTAATGAGGACTCCTAGGAATGTGGGATACAGAGTTTCAACTTCTCATCTCTTATCACCAGGCAAGGCTTCCAGTGATGGAACTAGGTTGCATTCAATTGAGTTATTAGCCAAGGGGGTCCCGTGGATATTTTGAAACAACCCAGGCTGCTGCTAACTCAAAGGATTGCTCTTTGCAAACTTACAGTGAGACCCTATTGCCAACATGAAGAAGCTGAGCTGGTGCCTACATGGATCCTTGACCCCTGTGTTCTAGTCTCTTTGATGCAAGCAGGTACTCTGCAGGCTACCGAAAGAGAAACGTGGACACCAACCCAGCCATAAAACCTTTGACCTACAATTTGTCCTGCCTGCAAAATATACTAGGACAGTGGTGGTACAGAACTTGAGGAAGTGGCCAATCAATGTCTGATTTAACTTAAGGCCCACTCCACGAGAGAGAATTCATGCTTGATACTGCTTCTGTAACCAAGAACCAGAGACCAGATAGCCCAGAGAGCTAGAGTAAAACCAAATACTACTGGTCTAAAAAAGCATCAGTAAAATGGATCCTAATGATATTCTGCTCTACTCATGGATCAGTTCCTCATCTAGTCATGATCAGAGAGGCTTTCCCTGGCAGCAGATAGGAGCAAATACAGAGACCCACAGCCAGACATTATGTGTGTTGTGGAATATTTGTTTACACTGCAAAGATGTATCTTTGCCAAGGTGCCTATCGATTGACTTAAATAAAGAGCTGAATGTCCAATAGCTAGGTAGGAAGAGGTTAGATGGGACTTCTGGAGACAAAGAGGACTCTGGGAAGAAGAAAGGCAGAGTCACCAGCCAGACACAGAAAGGAAATGGGAGGTGCAAGATGGAAGAGAGGTGATGCCACGTGGCAGAACACAGATTGAAAAATATGAGTTAATTTAAGTTCTAAGAGCTAGTTGAGACAAGCCTAAGCTAAAGGTCAAGCTTCTATAATTAATAACAAGTCTCTGTGTCATTATTTGGAAGCTGGCTGGAGAGTCAGAGAAAGACCTGTTATTTGTTATGGATGTGGAAAGAGAGTCTAAATGGGAGGCCATCATCAAATTTCCTCAGAGCTCAGGGAACCCTGTGGAAAAAGAGAGAAAAAGAGTGTAAGAGCCGAAGGGGATGGAGGACAGTAGGAAAACATGGCCCTCTAAATCAACTAAGCAGGGCTCGTATGAGCTCACAGAGACTGAAGCAGCAAGCACAGGGCCTACCTGGGTCTACACAGGTCTACCCAGGTCCTCTGTGTGTATATTATAGCTGTTAGCTTAGCATTTCTATGGGACTCCTGACCCTGAGAAGAAATAGGTCTCTGACTCTTGTGCCTACTTTTGGACTTTTTTCCTCCTCCTGGGTTGCCATGTTCAACTTCAATATAATAGTTTTTTCCTTCATTTTACTGTATTTTATTTTGTCATGTTTTGTTGTTATCTCTTAGAAGTCTGTTCTTTTCTAATGAAAGATAGAAAAGGGGTAGATCTAGAGGGGAGGGGAGGTGGACCTGGGGGGAGGGAGGGGACATTATAATTAGTGTATAGTGTATGAGAAAAGAATCTATTTTCAATTAAAAAAAAGAACCATTCTTTTTTACTTAGGAAATATTTATTTTCTATTTTCTGAAATCCAGTTATTTGAACTTGTTGCCTTCTCAAGAAGTGGATATTTCAAATATTTATATTTAAAATATTGACCTGTCCATTGAATCATATAAATAACTTTTGTTTTGCATAAAGAAACATAATACTCATTTACAAGATACTTTTGTAACTATGAACAGAGCACCCTTTCTCCTATGCTGAATATTATTGATTTTTAAAATTTAGAAATTGGGTGCCATGACATTCTGAAAATTAAAAAAAAATCGTTTTTTAAAGGTGAGGAGGGGGAAAGAATGCTTTTTCTGCAGTCTTCCTGTACAATCTCCTTGAATAAAACAAAACAACTCATCAAGGAGGATTTGGTTGAAGCCTTTTATTTGGCTCTTGGAGCTGTTCATCTTCACACAACATGGTTTTGTATAATAAAGACACTCCTAGTATTTGTAATTGTTAGACAAGTCAGGAAAGAAACCTAACATGCACTTTCTGCCAAAGTACTTTGAAAAGGCTGCTCAATGTCCACTGACATTTACAGGTCAGGGAGAACTGGGGACACATGGAGTGAGCTCCTCTCCGTGAACTTGATCCTTCCCAGAGGAGTTTTCTCTGCACTGCCAACTTCTGGCTTTTCTCCTTGTTGGTCATGCCTCATTCCTGAAACAAGCAATGGGAGCTGGCCCACTTAGGTCAGCCTGGGCTAATAAAGGTGGCTAAGCCTCACCCAGTTCTGGCCTGGCCCTGTGAAATATGCTGCCTTCTTCCTTCTAGAAACTTCTATTATTTCGTGTGTTTCATGTGTTGCCTCCTATGTGTCTGACCTAGTAACACACTGTACTTGCCTTGTGAAGAATCTTCTAGAAAGTGGCAGTCTAGGTAGGGCTGCACCATACTCAAGAGCTAGAACAGAATCTGCCATATAAACACTGTCTGTGAAGACACAGGTCCGAAGTCATAGGTGTAGGCATAACTATACTGTCTACTAGGATAAAGGTGGTACCCAGGGGGCATCCTGTGAGAGCAGGGATAGGCTTCAAGGCCAACCTTAACAAAAGAGTTGAAGAGGAAATTAGAAGTCAAAATGAAAGAGCAAAAGAGACAGTTGTCCTTTGGAATCTTTCCCTTGAAATATTTGCATGATACCTTTTCCCTTCCTACTGGCTGAGATGTGGTAGGAACACAAGAAATTTCCTTAGTCCTGTAACCCTTTTGTTAGCATGGCGGAGGTATCAGGCGGTTTGACTCAACTGCCTTCAGCTGGACTGTTCCATGGAGGGAAGGCAATGCCTATCTTATTTTTTTATTAATTTAAAATTTTATTTATTCATTGTGGGTGAGAAAGATGGACTTTTGTGCCACAGCACGTGTGGAAGGTCCATATAAATGGACTTGCAAAATTTGGCTCTCCTTTTACCACATGGGTCTCAGTCTTCAACATAGGTCATCAGTCTTGGCAGCAAGTACCTTGATTCATTGAACCATCTCGTCTGTCTTAAGTCACTGCACATGATAGCAAATTAAAATAAGCATTTCCACAGGAAGGAGAATGGAATCGTAACTCTAAAGCAACTTAGGAGCAATTGTCTTGCATCCAAACACCAGCTGTGGAAACCTCAGCAGCTACTCACTGAAGCACAGAGATCTCTAGGAAAAGACAATACTGTGACCACCATCAGATTTGGTAAGCTTCCTCCCTCTGATGATTTACAAAGAGATTTACAACTGACAGATTTACAACTGTCATGAGAGTCTGACATTGTCACACTCATAAGAAATTTCTGAGTATTGGATATGTTAGTGGCTTTTAGGAGAATATCAGGAGAGAACTGGAGAAATTAAAAAGCAGTTTAAAGAAGAGACAAGAGAAAAGTATGTTCTGATAGAGAAAACTCATTGTCTGTGTCTTAAAATCTAGATAAACTGATATGAACCACGGACTATTAAGCCTCAAGATGCTAGAAACCAACTGTCACTAAGCTGTAAGTACAATAAGCTAACGCTGAGACTGGAAGCCTTGAGAGGGCCTTCTGCCTGGGTCGTGCAGTGGTGGCAAGACCATGGAACCCAGCCCACAGTGTACTGAAGACAGAGCACTGCTCTTCAATCACTGCTGTTTCCTGTAGTCCCAAGGCAGCCATTATTGAATGCAGAGACACAGAGATGGGCCAGCTCTATGGGCCAGCTCCATACCCAGGGATTTGGGCACATTTAGGATGAAAGACTGGGCAAGGACTCCACACAAAACTGTCTGCCGATGAATAGGCTAGAGTCCATCCGTTAGTATTGAGGTCTTTGTACTGGCTGGGACATTTCAAGCCTGACCTACAAATGTTTGCAGTTAATCCACCCTAAGTGACCCCCCTCCATCCCCCAGCCTGCACAAAGAGCCAATATCAGTGTCAGTGGACAGACTACAGTAAACAGGAAAAAACCTCTGTACATCATGGAGGACAGGGGACCCAGAAATTCTTTTCAGACAGTAGAAACAATGCTGACTTAGTCTTACTCTACTTCCTTGGCAGGAGCCTTTGCAATTTCTTCTTCCTAGGGACTCATTGTGAGTGTGACCATGCTTCTCCCATTGAACCTTTCCACGTGAGAATGGACAGCAAGCAGCTTCCCAGCCACTGTTGAACAGGAAGTTAAGGACTGCAGCTAACAGTCTCATCTTGTTCACTGTTAGATGCAGACGTGCACTCTAATTTTCTGATACTGTGTTAGAGAAAGTGTGTTCAGTGAAAACCTGAAACAACCAGACAAGTATTACAGAGACCAATTAACAAGAAGAGCAAATCGGGCTCAAAGTCAGTGCAAGCTATGGCAGTTAACAGCAGTGGCTGAAGAGCAGTGCTCCGTCTCCAGTACACTGTGGGCTGGGTTCCATGGTCTTGCCACCACCACATGACCCAGGCAGAAAGGCCTTCTCAAGGCCTCTGATCTCAGCATCAGCTTATTGTACTTACACCTTTGCAACAGTTGGCTTTCCAACATCGTGAGCCTTAACAGTTAGTGGCTCAAATCAGTTTCTCTAGATTTCAGGATACAGGACCCACTCTGCTGCAGTAATAGAAACAAGAGTAAGATAGATGAAGAAGAGCTACTATGAGGAATCAACACAGGCATCCATTAGCCTGAAGTACAGAAACAATATGTAATGGGACATGTGCTGCAAACACCAAGCCAGTGAGAACGAAAACCATCCCACATGAGGGCTGCCTTGGGTCTTTAGACACTGTGATTCAATGATGTCATCTACAAAACTCACATTTCAGAACCGTACACTCTAGTAAAGAGGGAGTAAGAGAAATCACAAAGTCCCTTGTGTTTAAGTAAGTTTCTAATTTTGTATTGGGTGGCATCTGTAGCTCTCTGTCCACACATGATCCATGGCATGGGGTTGGACATGCTGAGATCTCAGAAAGAATCCAGTAGTCATGGGAGTAGCATCCTCCATCTCTCTATTCAGTGCAGTACAATAACACTGCTCTGACCACCCTCCAAAGCCAGAGAAGTTCTCATTAAATGACTATCCTAAGCCAGCAGGGGAAAACAGAGCCCTCCAACAGGACCAAGCTGAAATCACCAGCTGTCATCTCCAATAGACAGAGGATGACCAGAAATTTGCCTCTAAATTGCCAATCATCGTAAACCCAGGTCTTATCTGGAGGTCCACATTCAGCAAAGTAGAAATGGAGAAAGTGAGAATCAGCAAATAAAAATACTTTGTCAAAAATGTGCCTGCAAAACAAATCTCTAAACAGAACAAAAAACAATGCTATACACAGCTATTACACCTGCCGTTTTAATTATCCCATGTAAAAATAATGTATGGAAACAACAGATATTAAAACAGTTTACTTAAAATTTTCATTGCATTTATTTGTTTATATTGTATTCGTAAGAGAGCACACATGCCACAACACATTCATGGAGGTCAGAGGACCACTGTGGGAACTGGTTCTCTCCTTCTGGTATGTGGGGTTCAAGAATGGACATGACACATTCATCTGCTGAACTATCTTGCTCAATGGCAACTTCACTTTTGAAGAGGCTCATATTAGATCATATCTAGTATTGATGGTCACCCCACACTTTTTAAAGGCTATAATACGTGTAATTCTGAATTTATACAGATTCATGTTTGTTCTTTAGTAGACATGGTAGACAGTGAACTAAGATCACCCGACTGGGGTGACCATGAAGTGGTTGGGACATCAGATGCATCCTCATTTATATGCCGGGATCTCAGTTCCCATGGAGTCCATGTCCCCATAGATGCAGGGGTATCAGTCAGCAAGAATCTCCAAGTTCTGATGGATTCCATGTTTCCACATCCATTATATCAGACCAGCAAGGATCTCAGGGTTCCCATGTATCCATATCCCCATAGGTGCCTAATTGAAGATTAGCAAGGATCACAGAGTTCACAGGCATTCTATGTTTCCATGGATACAAGATGTGGACTCAGCAAGGATCTCAGAGTACCAATGGCTTTGTTTCCATGGAGTCAGGACATGGGGTCAGCAGAGGGCAGTAGAACTCTGGAAATGAGAGCAGACTTCCTGTTCCTGGCCGGCACGGGCGGTTTCTGTGCTTTCTCACCACACACATCAGAAAGAAATGGCAAATGGATGGATACATGATACACAGGTCTTCAACAAGTAACTAGCCATTAACTTTTGATTACTATACGATCATTTTGTAGCAGTTTTCAAAACAGTATAGAACTGAAAACAAAGATTAGTGGCAAGCTTGTGATTGGAGTGAGGTAGGACTTAGCCTCTGGTTAGTAAGTCATAGTACTACAGCTGCAATAGAGAAATGGAGGCCATTGTCATCAAACCGTCACACAGTTCCCATACATACCTGAATAGCGTTTATCAGTCAAAGCTAGATTCCCGTTAGAAACTTTAAAAAGTTTATTTTGTGTCACTATGAATAATTCATGAGGGGAAGGAAGCACATTTAGGGTTACACCTCCTGTCTTGTTCACACTGTAAAGGCATTGCATGTGAGTCTGGAAAGAGGAATGTTCATTTAGTTCTTTTTTTCTTGCTTTTTTTTTTTTTTTTAAGTCAGGATCATGCTAGATATAGCCCTGGCAGGCCTCAAAATAGAGACTCTCCTGACTCAGGAAGGCTGAGGGCTGAGATTACAGGCAAGTATTATCACATTCAACAAAAAGGGCACCTTTTAGGGTCTTTTCTTCTTTTCACAGGTATATGCGTGTGGTGTGTGTGTATGTATGCTTCTGTGTGAGTGCTTGTGTATGTGTATGTGGTGTGTGTATATGTATGTTTCCGTGTGTGTGTGTGTGTGTGTGTGTGTGTGTGTGTGTGTGTGTGTAAGCTTAATGTCAGGAATCATCCTTAGTACCTCCACCCTTCTCTTTGAAGCAGTCTCTCAGTTGAGCCCAGATCTTGCTGACGTCCTGACTAGCCAGCGTGCTATAGGGTTTCCTCTAGCTCTGTCTTCTGAGGCTGGAATCACAGACAGACCGCCACACCCACGTGGCATTTATATGAGTTGTGGGGATTCAAACTCTTGTCCTCTTGTGTATGCAGCAAGGTCTTTAACTGCTGAGCCATCTCTCCAGCCCCTTCCAAAAGAGATCATTTTGTTCCCATTGTATCCTTTCCTAAGTACTGATCTATGGAGATAGGGTTTACATACAATACAACCTGTACCTTTTGAAAGAATGTGCTTTAATAAATACATTCACCCAAGTGAAGAACACCTGGAATAAGGTGGAAACTATTTCCCAGAATGCTCTTCTGTACCTCTTTGCAGATGGATACATGGCTCTGCAAACTTGCAAGTGAATTGCATAGAGCACCTCTTCTGGGCTGACTGCTGCTAAGCACATTTTTAATTTACACATGTATTTATTTATACACGCATTATCATGTATTAAGAGCTTCTTCCTGCTTATGGGTGAGGGGTGTTTTTTTATATAAACAAACCACAATCCGCATACTCATCTACTGCTGAGGAGGAAGGTAGTTTCAGTTTGGGGTTTTATGTGTTAGAGTGTCAGGAATAATCTTTTAATGTCATTTATTTTGCTTGGACATGGATTTCTACACACTTGCAGTAAGTGTGTAGACAAAACTTGCTAACTCTGTTAGTGAGAGCCTGACTTTTTTGGTAAGGATTTCTACAACCTTCCATTCCCACCAGCAAAGCATTAGCCTCCTAATCGCCTGGCATTCACACAGATTTCTGATTTTGACAATTACTTTAATTTTTACCATTCTAAAATGTGTTAGGACATTTTGCTGTGTAATGAAATCATAGTAATTGCATTAGTTCCTTTGGATGGTGAAGCCCTGTCTTTTTGAATCATGTACATAATTCATAATATAAAAAATAATCTGAGCTACTTTTTGCTGTGCCATACGGCTTCCTTGTATATTTTGTATCCACACTCACATATGTGCAGGATGTCAACTCTTGTGATTTCTAAGTGTCATGTGTATTTTCTCCCAGTCTGGTGGCATGGACTCTTTGTGTTCTTATTCATGTCTTTAAATGAAGAGAAATAAACAGCTTCTACAGAGTAGAGTGTATGAAGCTTTCCTTCTTTTTGGTTCTTGTAATTTGGTAGTTGAATCTAAAAGAAAAATCTTTGCTCATTCCATTGTTATGGATGTTCTTCTAGAACAGCAGAGCTGGGCATAATGTACTTAGAATAGTTTTTCACTTTAAGCTAATTTCCATATGCGCCAAGAAGTCAGGATGAGAGTCTCATCCCCATTTGGACATCCAGTTCGTCTACAACCATTTAGGAGAAACGTATTTCCCTCTTTTAACCATATTGGCTCCTTGTGAGCTAAAAGGACATTGGGCCCTGTGTTGGCCTATGTTGTTCCAGTGATCTTTATTCTGGGTTTAACCTCTCTAGCACACTACCTTCATTGTGGGCTTTTATTGCCACAGTTCTTCTTAGGGGCTGATGTATACTTCAGGGGACCTTTCGAAATATCTGGAGACAGGTTTAGTTATCACAGTTATTGGGTCTGGAGGAGGCTCCAGTCATCGGTGGGTGCAGGATGAAGAGCTGACCTACAGCATTTGGGATGGATCCCCAAAGCAAAGAACTATGTGGTCCAAATACCTAGAGCACCCAGGCAGATAACTCACGCTACAGAATCTTACAAATCAGTCATCGGAACACTAAGGTTGCTCATTTAAAAACAATCTTGGTTATTCAGATTGACTGCTTTAAATTGTAGTCCATTTGTGGTTTTTCTAAGGATGGAAAATCAAAGCCTGGTCAAGTTTGAATTGAAATGTTTGTTCAGTCTGTTGGCTGGTTGAGAAGAGCTGACATAGTTCTATCCCAGGGTTTTTATCCACAAGTGCCACACGTCTCTCCATAGAGAATAACAGCTTCATCTTAGCCAAAGAAGTTTAGCTCACAATGTTCAAGTCTGCAATGCTGAGTTAATTTATACAGAGTATGCTACCTCTTCCATGCTGTTAAGATGACAGTTATTTTATACTATTTCATTCATGAGTTGTTAATAGTATTCATAAACTAAAATACATATGTCCATACTGCTTGGGAGTCACTTGACTATATTAAATTCACGTTTGCCTTAAAGCCTTTTGATATATCCTATTTTCTGTGTTGTGTGAGTGCCCAGGGAATGACTTCCCTTGTCATTCTCATCACTATTATTTCTTTACCTCACTGTGTAGTACAAACCAAACCCCAGAGCTGAAAACTGACACTAAGTGACATGTTTATCTTATTAACGATCACGGAAGAAAGTGTTCTGTCTTAATTGCCATTAAGTACAATGTTAGTTTTAACTGTGTTTATGGACAGATCTTATTTAACTTACTATCCCTCCATCCATTGCTAGGAGAGATTTACCATAAATAGTTACTAAACATAGGCAAATGCCTGTGCTCTATCAGCTGAAATGGTCTTTACTTTTCTTACTCTGCTAATATGCTTAATTACACAGCCAGATTTATAGATATATAGACAATGTATCCATTCCTGGGATAACCCTAGTTAAACATGGTGCATTGTGTTTTCACATAACATTAGATTTAGTATGGCCAATGAGCCCTAGTGTGTGTGATTCCATCACAAATGCAGAAGAAGATGCCAGTCCATGACATTAATTTTTAATTAGTTTAAAGAATTTTTGTCTATGTTTTTTCTCAAGAGGCACTTGTTTTAATTTAACTGCTCAAAAATCCATAGTTTGTCCAACTTTAAGATATTACCCAGCCAAACAAATACAGAGACCCACAACCAGAAAGTAAGAGACCTTGGAACACTTAGCCCTAGACAGGATGTCTTCATCAAATTCCTTCCCTCAGGGCTTAGGGAAATCCCTCAGAAAAGGATGCAGGAGTGTTATGGCAAGAAGGGATGGAGGACACCAAGAAAACAAGACCCTCCAAGGCAACATGAGCAAAGCCTGCATGAACTCATAGAGACTGAAGTAGCATGCACAGGGTCCACACATATGTTTGCACCAGGTCCTCTGGGCATATGTTATGGCTTCCATTTGAGTCTTTTTATGGGATTCCTGAGTGTGGGAATGAGAGGATCTCTGCTTCTTGTGCCTTGACTTGGGCTGTTTTCCTGATGTTTTATTTTGTTCAATTCCAATGTGTTAATTTTTTTTTTTTTTTTTTTTGGTTTTTCGAGACAGAGTTTCTCTGTGTAGCTTTGCGCCTTTCCTGGAACTCACTTGGTAGCCCAGGCTGGCCTCGAACTCACAGAGATCCGCCTGCCTCTGCCTCCGGAGTGCTGGGATTAAAGGCGTGCGTCACCACCGCCCGGCTCCAATGTGTTAATTTTTGTTTTGTCTTTTATATTACTATCTCTTAGAAGCCTGTTTTCTAATGAGAAACAGAAAGAGAGTGGATCTGGATGGGAGGGGAGGTGGGGAGGAAATGGGAGGAAAAGCAGGAGGGAAAATCATAATCCGGATATATTATGTGAGAAAAATCTATTTTCTATAAAAGGAAAAAATGCAGATATTACCCAGCTGATGGTCTCACAGTATATTTTACGGACTCTTTCTGGTGGCTTGGCTTTCTTTGCCAGCAATTTTCTTCTGAGATATTTCATACCCAAATTGATAATTTTTTATCTTTCTACCTCAGTGCACTGAGTGGAACTGTTAAGTTTCTTGTCGGTTTCTGTTTTGATCTAGCGTAGGTCTTTACAGCAGGATTGTCTTTGTTTGTATGTTGTGTTTTAGACAGGATCTCAACTGTGTAGCCCAGGCTATCCTTGAACTGGCTGTGATGCTGTCTCAGCTCTCCTTGTGCTGGGACTGTAAGTGTGAATCACCATACCCAGCTTGCATGGGGATCTTAGCCAGAAATGTCTGTTTAGAACAAACAGCTCTTTCATGTTGACACTTCTACTGTGAGCACCTCCATAATAACAAGAACTTTGATTTCTTCTGTGTGTCCATGACCTTTCAAAGTCATGGGTGAATTCTACAACAATGTGCTTACCAGCCTTCACGTATTCATCCACTGTTTTGAAGTATATATAATATTGGGGACTGACATTCAATGTCAACAGCTCTCCACCTTATTTTTTGAGACATGGTCTCTCTCTGAGCACAGGGCTCACTGACTGGCTAGGCTCTCTGCCTAGTGGGGGCAGGCAAGTCTTCATGCTACCCCTCCCACACTTGGGTTACAGCATGATGATATGTGGGTAGGAGAAGCAATTTCAAAAGGTTTGAGGAATGTTAGATGTTTTGGATGTGGAAAGCAAGGACATTTGAAAAGAGACTGTAAACAGGTCATTCCTAGGAACAATGTTTCTTCAAGGAACAATGGTAACAGAATGCCCCTTCCTTCTGGAGTATGCAGAAGGTGTGGTAAGGGAAAACACTGGACCAATGAATGTAGATCAACAAGGGACAGACAAGGTAATCCTTTGTCTCAGGCTTCGGGAAACTCCCAGAGGGGCCTCTTGGAGGCCCCCACAGCAAATCCAGTTCAAGCCTTTCCTGCAGTCGTAGAGGAAACCCCTGCTCAGAGCGAGTAAATGACCAAATGCCTATCGAAATAAATCATGCTGGTCAGGATGATGAAACAGAGAGAATAAAAAATTCAAGAAAAAACATAAAGAAAATTTTTTGGCAAACTTCTATTAATGAACAAAGACCAAAATTAACGATAAAAATTAATGGTGTTTTGTTGTCTGGTTTGGTAGACACAGGTGCGGACGTTACCATAATTGCACCAGAATTTTGGCATCCAACTTGGCCTCTTCAGGAGGTAAATGTTGAACTGTTAGGAATTGGGACATTATCTCGAGTAAAACAGAGTGCAAGATGGCTCGAATGTATAGGTCCAGAAGGACAGAGAGGTAAATTAAAGCCATATGTGGCCAACATAGCTATGAACCTGTGGGGTCGAGACCTGTTGCAACAATGGAATACTCAGATTAACATCCCTCCAGTTTCAGAAACAAATAATACACTAGCACATGCTTCTGAGAGAAATATTAGAAGGCATTATTCTGAGTGGTCACCAGCCATCCATATTATACAAGAACAGGGCACAACAACTGATGATCTCCCAAAGACACCAACAGCTCTACCTTTAAAATGGTTAACAGACAAGCCTGTATGGGTTCAACAATGGCCTTTAACAACAGAGAAACTCCAGGCTTTAGAAGAGCTGGTAGAAGAGCAGTTAAAGGCTCAGCATATTGAAGAATCAACCAGCCCTTGGAATTCTCCTGTATTTGTTATTAAAAAGAAATCTGGTAAATGGAGAATGGTAACAGACCTTAGAGCAATTAACAAAGTAATTCAGCCAATGGGCTCTCTACAATCTGGAATTCCTTTGCCTACTCTGTTACCAAAAGGATGGCCTTCACAGTTATGGATTTAAAAGACTGTTTCTTTTCAATACCCTTACAAGAAAAAGACAGAGAAAGATTTGCTTTCACAGTGCCTACTTATAATAATTCTCAACCGGTTAAAAGATTTCAATGGAGGGTCCTACCACAGGGAATGTTGAATAGCCCAACTCTGTGCCAATATTTTGTACAACAGCCATTAGAAGTGATACGTAAAAAGTTTCCCAAATCTATAATTTATCATTATATGGATGATATTTTACTAGCTGACTCAAATGCAGATACTTTAGAAAGAATGTTTGAAGAAGTAAAGAAAATTTTGCCTTGCTGGGGATTACAAATTGCTCCTGAAAAGATACAAAGAGGAGATTCTATTAATTATTTAGGATATAAAATAGAGCTACAAAAAATTAGACCTCAAAAGGTACAAATTAGGAGAGATCGACTACAGACTCTTAATGACTTTCAAAGATTATTTGGAGACATTTCTCATCTAAGAACTATTGTTGGAGTAAAAAATGATGAATTGAATAATTTGTTCAAAACCTTAGAAGGTGACAAGGACTTAAATAGTCCAAGAGAATTATCACCTGAAGCTGAGAAAGAATTGGCCTTGGTAGAAAAGAAAGTACATGAAGGACACGTGGATCGTATTGATCCAAAGCTGGACTGCATTTTGGTTATTTTACCTTCTAAGCATTCTCCTACAGGAATATTAATGCAGAGGGAAGATATTATATTGGAATGGATATTTTTACCAAATAAACCAAATAAAAAATTAAAAACTTATGTGGAAAAGATCTCTGACTTGATTTGGAAAGGAAAATTGAGACTTCGTCAATTAGCAGGAATAGACCCAGCAGAAATTGTCGTACCTTTAACTAAGGAGGACATTGAAAAATTATGGACAGAAAGTGAACCTTGGCAAAGAGCTTGCAGTAATTTTTTTGGAGAAATTAACAGCAAATATCCCAAAAGTGATAGAATTGATCTTATAAAGAGAGCTGATTGGATCTTGCCTCAAATTGTACGCGAAAAACCCATATCTGGAGTTCGTACATTTTATACAGATGCCAACAAACAAGGAAAGGCAGGTTACAAATCAGAAAATTTTTCTTTTTTGTTATGACTATGAGACATGTCGGCTCCTGGCAGTACCAATCTACTTCAGAGAGAATATGGGCATTGAAGAAACTACATATGGAGTTAACTTTCATTGTGGCAAATGTTAGCCACTGGACAACAAAGTATCCTCGAATCTACTGCTGACAACAGGACAAAATGGACAGACAGAACATGAAACAAAGGACTACTGATTCTTGCCAAAATAAATGTGGTTATGGCTTTATCAAAAGGCATCTTCCGAGGCCAGGACAATATGGCACCATCCCTGAAGTGGCCTTTGCAATCCGGAAAAGGTACAGTGCCCTTTTCTTCGAAGACAGCTGAACAGGCAGTGAGCCGATGGCTTCTGATGTGCAATGGAACAGCAGCTGAAACAGTTATTCTTGAGGAGTAACTAAGCTCACGCCTCTCAATAGCAGACTGGCATTTAATAGAGGGATGTGGAGAAGAACGGGATGCTGAGATGAAGCCACACATACACAGTCAAGAAGAATGGACAGCTGAATTCAAAAACCATCAACAATTTCCAGAATTTAAAATCCTGAATCAGGACATGACACTAGTGGAATTCAGGTGTTTCTGGTACATAGACTGCTCTCACCCAAGGTGAAGTTGAACTGTTGACCTTGTGTACGTCCTACTTAACAAATGAGTCTGTCAGATACGCTAAGCCTATAGGCTGAAGATGATGCCCCAACACTGCGGAGAAACCTCAGGTGACTGTCCAGGCAGCTGGCTGTTTCTGTCAACTCACAATTTTTTGGAAGCTGCTTGCATGCACTTCCTGTTTTTATTTTTGTTAGGTAATATTATTTCCTTCTTGGGTCTCTGAGGGAGTTGAAGATT
>CABHPR010127220.1:417-11237 GCA_902168415.1 Peromyscus melanophrys | reverse complement strand
AAAAAAAAACAAAAAAAAAACCAACCCAGATCTTTTAAAGGACCCACGAAGCACACTATGGCCCAGTCCTGACACCTCACTAGCACCATGGGCCACTCACCCTCCTGGCTGTCACTGCCACATCACCCTTGCTTTCATGTGAAACACTCCAAATCTAGAGAGAGAGACTGGAATGAACTGGAATGCTCTTGTTAATAACTGAGGAACAAGCAAACAGGTTTATATTTCTACTACTTTGAGCAGAAACTCTTTCCAGAGTTTCTAGTTCTCATTCTCTGGAAGTCAGAGTCAAAAGTGAGTTAGTGATGTTCTTTGTGGACTGAAAGCCTAACAAGGTAATAGGCGAAGATGGAAAAAAAATCCTGATTGAATCTTTCCTGTTTTCACAAAAATTCAATAGAATCAAACTGCTGTGTGGTATTTTGATCACATTCTGACAAAGTTTGCTTTGAATCAGAGAGTGGAGCTAGCTAGTAGCTGATCAAAATTAACCATTGAGGTTTTGGAGGACTGAGGACAGATAGAGAAACAGGAAGTAGTAGGACAAGGCTTAGAGAGGGTCTCAGCCCCTTTTGGATCAAGGAACAAGAGAGAGAGGAGGTCATCGGTTGCTTCTCTGCTGCTTCTCTGATCATTCAGGTTCTTACCCCAATATCTGACTCCCAAGTTTTTATTGATAAAAAATAATTAGATAAATACTTCTTCTGGTGTTCAACATGGGGCACCATTTGTAGGCGGATTTTTTTCATTGGGACTGCTGGCTCTCTAGTAATGACACCAAGACTTATTATTAATTATAAAAGCACAGCCATTAGCTAGGCAGGAGGTATAGGAAGGATAGCCAGACACAGAATGCCAGGAGACTCAGAGGGAACAAGACATGCTAGAGGACAGGTAAAACCATGAGCCACGTGGCAATATATAGATTAACAAAAGTGGGTCGATTTAAGTTGTAAGAGCTAGTTCATAACAAGGCTAAGCTATGGCCAAGCTTTTATAATTAGTAATAAGTCTCCGTGTCATTACTGGGGAGCCAGTAGTCCTGATGAAAAAAAAATCCACCTACAGTCAACTTTTGGGGGTCATTGTTATTGCCTTTTTAAGGAAAAATGTGCTACTTACTGGTATATCTAGTAACTGTTTCTTGCTCCAGCTGTGGAAAATGGAGAGAGAGTCTTACTGGCTTGTGTACATAGTATATTGATCTGGTTAGTGGAGATAGTCTCCATCTATGTGTATGTGTGTGTTTATATGTGCAGTTCCATGTCATGGATAAGTTATGTAAATTATCTATCCATTGGGTATTCTCGCACAGTTAAATCTTTGGAACATATTTTATAATTTTAGATCCTTATGTTGATGTTGCTAATAAGAAAGGAAGTTTCTTAGGTAAATTTCCTCCTTTGTATTTGCCTACTTTTTCCATACCCAAAGGTGATCTCACTTTGCTGTTACCAACTGTTAAGATTTTGTATCTAAATATGTACATAGATCTTGTCCCAAACACATCCTTGTCCTCTCCAAGACTGACATTTGAGTTTGGATAATGGTTGCAAAGACCACACTTGTACCACAGTGCTCATGTTCTGGATCCTCACTAAATGCTTATTTGTGGACAGAGGATTTTTTTTTTTTTGAAGATTGTTTTTATCTCAACATCTGGCCCCTGGACTTTAAATAAGCAGGGACTTTCCAACAACTTCCATTTTGCTCATGGTAAACATCACCTCTCTCAGAGCATGCTCTGTCTCTATTGTAAGGGTCCACACTAGTCAGATTTTCAAACAGAAGGCCCCTGACACTTCCATCAAGAAGGATGGCTTGGGGTGGGAGGTGAGTCGCTGGAGTCCCCGTATTTCATTGAATTTGAAACAAAGGGTCAATTTGGGCAGTTTGAGTCCTCCATCAATAATATCATCTGAGACAGGACCATCACTTCATTTCTTCTGAACTAAGACCTTCGATCACAATTCTGAGGCTGAGCTAGTGGCCTTGGATGAGCTGACATTTCTCAGCACCTCAGGCTCAAATGAGATATCATGGGCCTGTTATAAGCCAGCAAGACTGAAGAGAAGTTGGGGAGTTTCCAGTCACAAATAAGGAATATATGTATGTACATACATACATATACACATACATGTATTTATGGTGTGAGAGTTAAAAATACCAAGAGAGGTGGGTCTCAAGAATTCATCAGCATTTTTAAGGAGTAACAATTGAGAGGTTCAAATGTCTCAAGCAGAAAACAAGGAACAAAATCACCTGGATATTTCTTTACAGTCTCTAACTAACTTTTGCTTCAGAAATCTACAGATGCATCATTAGTAAAAGTAGATGTGAAGAATGACCCATTTTAACAAAATGAGAATTGTGCCAGCAGAAATTATGCCTATTAGAAATTATTGAATATAAGGATTAGATTACTCTATAGTAGGTTTTCTGTATCATGATAATTGGCTTCTTCACTAACACAGTAAGCCAGATCAAGCCGAATTTCAAAAGTAAAAGAATAGGTTTATTTGAGCAAAGCAACTCCTGGGTAAGTCCTCCAGCCCCAGAGGTCAGGCCGGAAAAGTCACTCACATGAACTAAAGCAGGGAGCTTATATACCCTGTAGATGAAGGGTGATGATGTATATGCCATAAGCTGGGTTTGTGCCCAAGTATGGTCAAAAGCTGAGCACTTTGGGCAGGGACTTGGGCTGTTGGCAGCTTCAAGGGAGGAGTTGCAGTAGCCACCAAGAATGTGGTACTGGGCTTTTTGGTGCCTTTTCTTTCTTGGAGATTCTCGGAGAGGGTGGGGTTTGGAGAGACAGAGAAAGGAATGGGGTTTTCTGGATCGTGCACAGGGGTGAGCTGGAGCTTCCAACTGAACACTCAATTTTGTTTTGGTTTGTTTGTTTGTTTGTTTGTTTGTTGAGACAGTTTCTCTGTGTAGCTCTAACTGTCCTGGAACTCACTCTGTAGTCAAGGCTGGCCTAGAACTCACAGATCCACTTACCTCTGCCTTCCAAGTGCTGGGATTAAAGGCATGGACCACCACCACCTAGATAGATTACTCCAATGTTTACTGTTATTTATATTTAAACAAAAGAATTGATAACATTCTTGATCAATATATAAGATAATGTAAGAGAAATCAGTAAAATTTATCTACAATGAAAGAATTCTGGGTAAACCTAGTCTCAGTTTTTAGAGGCAATTGATGCACAAATTCAAAAGTTTTTTATGTGGATGCCTGTGTAAAAGTTATGCCACACGTGTATGTGTGTCCAAAGAGGCCAGAAGAGGGTGTAGAGTGCCCTGTGACTTGGGTGCTGGGAATGTGTAAGAGGAGGAGGCACACTTGAATACTTAGCCATCTCCAGCCCCAGGACCAATCATAAACTTGGGATTGGTCTTGTGTTAGTAACAGTGCAAAAGAGATGAGATTTGTTCTGACGACAGGTTCATGGAGTCCCATGCATATCTTACTGTGTTATACCAAATCTAACTTTAAAAAGGAACAATTATTTTTAAACACTCAAATTTATGATTTTTTTTTTGCCTTCCAGATTAATTGCTTGTCTGTTATCTTCTGTCATCTCTCCAGGGCCCAAAAGTAGATCTGCTTATATATAGACTCAAGGTCAGAATTGAGCAAGGCTCCTGCTTTTCTGTGGGATTGTATGTCATGAGTCATGGCCAGAGTGTAACAGCTCCCGAGTTATGATCTGTGTGAATGAAAAAAGGAAGGTAGTTACAGACCACAGAGTTGGTGAGATTGTTACATATTTTGTTATTTTTCTCAAATGTCTCCAAAATATATTTGAATACACAAAAATTCAAAATCAAGGCATTTTTACATCAGAAAAGATCTTGGGGAAATGTGCTCAAACTTTCCATTTTCCTTATTTCTGCTTTCACTTCTTTCTCTCTTTTTTTTTTTTCCTTCCTTCCTGGAGTGAGCAAAACAAACATGCGATCAAGAGGAGATGAGCCAAGAGGAGGTATAGACAGAAGGATTTTCCACAAACACTAATCCACTCACAACGGTCGGTCTCTTTCAAACGCCAAGAAAGCAGCGGATCCCTGAGAGGACTTAGGAATGAACCGTCCTTTTCTTCCCATTATCCATCCTCAGCTTTGGGCCAGCTGCACCAGGCTGCCGGTGTTTCAGGACGCATTCTGCTCATCCTCATCCACTTTATTCCCCTCGGCCATGAGTTTCTTACAGGCCATGGCTGGTCTCAGTACTGTGGCCTGTTCTCCATATAGACAGATTTAAACTTCTTATTGAAAGTACTTAAAACTGTTTCCACACTGAACATACATAGACTTTCTTGTCATCATTCTCTAAACGTTTGTGTACCAACTAGTGACCGTGGTGTGATAGCTACTGTAATCTAAGCATGGTTTTAAAGCGCTCAGGAGCTGGTGCTTTGTTACATTGAAATACTGTAGTTTTATAAGGGATTTGAGTAGACGCAGATTTTCATATCCAAAGGAGTCCTAGAACTAATCTCACATGGAAACGGAAGAATGGCTGGCTACATTTGTGTTCTCCCCGATGGCAGAATACCTTGTTTATACCTTGTTGTCTATGAGTTTCTATCAAATTGGAACTCCCCAACAATACTTCAAGTTGTTAAATTTGTCTACTTTCTTAGTGTGTTACTGACTAGTGAGTTAAGAAGTCTGTGCAAACGCTGAAGTGTGAGGAAGTGAACACTCACGAGTAAAGCATAAATCAGTACAATTTGCCTAAAGAGGGTTTTAAATACTAGAAGTCTACCATTTTCAAAAGTAACGTAGAAAGGAGCGTCTGAACATTTATCCTAGGGATACATCCCGCACACATGCTAGCAGCTTTACTCTGGGGGTGCTTAGAAGAGAAAGTTGTGATAAACAACCAAAATTCTCAACACTGTGTGGTTCGCTAATGAAATCATGTGGGAGTGTGTGCTTAATAAATAAAGATAAACGGCTTGTCAAACAAACATGAGGACCTAAGCTTGATCCTCAAGAACCTGTGTTTAAAAAAAGAAAAGAAAAGAAAAAAAAAGAGGGCAGACCTGACCTAAAGGTGGGGTGGGAGGGTTGGGGACAGAGGGTGCAAAGACAGGAGGATCCCTGGGCCTCTGACCAGCCAGGCTAGCTAAACAGGTGAGCTCCAGCTTCAGCAAGAGACTCTGCCTCAAAAAATAGGAAAGTGATTGAAGAGAACTTCTCATGTTGACCTTTGACCTCCACACGTGTACACACATACACACACACACACACACACACACACAAGCACACATGTAAATAAATAAATATGGCCCAATTAAAGAGAAGTGTTTGCAGCCTTGGAAAGATGATATTGCTGTATTAAGAAGTTGAAAACTGCGGCCTGTGTATTATAATCCAAGTTTTGAAACAAAAGGAATGTTTTATTCATAAAAGATGTCAAAAAAAAAAAACCTCACATGTGATTATTTAATTACCTAAGTGACAATAACGGGTTTTTTTTTTAATAATAAGATACTACAAATTGAGATAATAAGTGAGATAAACTGGGTATTAATAGGAACACATTCAGTTGCCTTGGGCTAGATTCTTTTCTCTGAGCAGAGCAATGATGGAAAAGGCCAATGGGTCAGTGTCTCAGTTTTCAAGCCGCAGCAACTTCTCAGCTGCGTCTGTTGGTGGGATGATGATGACACCCGCCAGGACACTTTCCAGTGTGGCATGCTGAAGCATCCGTTCTGTAAGCAGCAACTGTCCTTACATCAGCTAACCCACTGGGAAAAGGACGGAAACTTCCCTGTTTTGTTTTCAAAGCCCCTCCCCCACCCTTAGTACATGCTTCTCACCACCCACATGCTCAGCTCAGTCATTTCCTCAAAGAGAAAACTAAATTGTTTGCCTCCATCTTTTTACCAATCACAGCACACTTAACTAAAGCAGTTTACACAGAGAACAGTAAACTGAGAACTGAGCTACAGTTCTTTAAACATTTCAAGCCCCAAGTGGGCTTTCAAACTCTTCATTAAGTCATTATTGGGCCGCTTCACCTATACATGCTAACCAGTCACCCTGGAACTTAAAACAGAAAGAACTCTTGGTCTATGAGGGTGGGGTGAGGGTGAAGGGCTTGGAGACAGCTGGTTGCTTTTATACGGGGACTGGCCTTTCTGGAAGGAAAATCGGCCTGGTTTCTGACTATAAACAGGAATTAGTAATGTAGAAAGAAGTAGAACAAAGAAGTCTAGTGGCTGAGAGACCTTTCTTAGAGAGCAGGCCCCTGGGAAGGAGAAAGGGCTAGGCCCCTACTCCTTGCTGGAATTTCTGTTAGACTCAGTGGCAGCCAGAGGACCAGGTTTAGGGCAAACAAATTTGACTTTAGAATACTGGCTCGGGTATCTCATACTGTGTGTGCTAGGCAAGTTACAAAACCCTTTGAGCTCAGTTTTCCCACCAGAAAAGTGGGTGTTGTAAAGCCTACCTGGCAACATTGTTGGGAGTAATTAGAGTAATATAGGAGCCCATGAACATACCACATAAATGCTGATGTACCACATAAATGCTGATGACATCATCTACGGAGGGGAAGGGAAATCAAGTGGGGTACGAAGAAGGTTTGTAGATTTCAGTATGCTATCTTTTAATTCCAGAATGCCAGTCAGCATCCCTCAGCCAGAGAGAAGGTATCAGTGGAACTCACATCATCTCCAGGTAGAGGCCACTGTTGGCCCAGCCTTTCTGAATAAGACAGCATGGCACTCGCTCTTTGTAGAGACCATCTGCCTATCTAGCCTTAGACGCTTTCTTTATCTTCCCTGCAATTGTTGGTATAGGCTTACCATGGTGGGCAAGTGTTTCTGTGTCATCAGAATGCAACCAGCCCCCCACTCGTGGCTGTGGCTGGAGGAATTCAGAGGCAGAGATTTTTTTGTTTTGTTTTTTTTAAATAAAGGAGGAGGAGATTAGGGAGAACAAGAATTACCAGTTGGAGCTGGCGTTCTTCACGGATGGTGCATTTGAGTTATTGGAGTTTAATCATAAACCTTCATTGGGAAATACAAAACTCGTTGATGTCCAGGAGTTTGACATTTGCAGCTGACCCCCATCTCCCTTCCAAATGAGCCCTCACTTACTGGAGTGAGGCAAGCAGGGAAACCAAGGTCATTTCTAGGTTCCTTCTTGACCATTCTGTATGAGAGAGAGAGAGAGAGAGAGAGAGAGAGAGAGAGAGAGAGCGCCACAGCTCTCCATAATAAAGATAAAAGCAATGGCTAAAGCAAAGTGACAAAAAGCCCTTTTGAAGGAAAAGGCTCACTGGCCTGGAAGGAATCACAGACATCATGTCCCCTATCTGTCTGATAAAATTTCATCTAAAATCCCTCCTGGCTGAATGGAGAGCCAGCCAGTCCAAAAGCTCATGAGAAAGCTGAGAGCCACACATCCATTCTTTCATCCGTCTCTGCAACAAATAGGTACTGAGTGCTAACATTAACAAAAATAAAAATGAGCCCTTACTAAGCCCCTACTCACGGTGAACAAAGTGGGCAAGGCACGTGGAACTAAAAGGCTTTCCATGTGAGGCAGATATTGCGCAATTACAAGTAAAAATGTATCCTAGGAAGTGCCTGAAGGAGATGCTCAAGGAGCCCCAGAAGTGACCAAAATGGGACCAGACCATATCTAAGGAAGACCTTGTGTGGTCAAAGAACTAAATGAAGCCAGTGTCCTCAGAGCAGGTAGAGCAGAGGTGGACAGGGCTAGACCACATGGGCTTCGCTGAGCAGAGGAGGAGGTGGCTCTTTCTCCTGAGAGCAGGGAGGTGGATATCCATGGAGTCCAACAGTAAAATTTGGTTAACAGCACAGGGCTTGTAGGCAGCCACACCAGGACAGTTCAAACCTCTCAAGTCTAAGACCGCAGCTCAACTTCTCTCAAAGCTCAACAGGGGCACAGAAGATGATGTTCTCTTCAACTCAATGTCAGTCAGCCATCCTTCCTCGGGAGTTAGTGCTGCAGCCTTTTGAATCTGATATGTGTATTGAGTTCCTCTATGTTTTACCCCATCCTAGACTACGAGGTAAGCAGCTGAGTAGAGGCAAGCAGTCAAATACGACACAGAAGGTTAATGACCAAATTCTGATCAAAATCAAACAAGTGCTGCAAAGAAGTGGATGAAAACACAGTTATGAAGGTCAGCAGGTTTACCTGTGCGTTACATTGTTACTGTGACACCTATTGGCCATGTGACCTTGGGTGGACACCTCTCTCAACCCAAACCCTTTTGATGTTCGAGAGTAGGATGGGAGCACTGAGAACACTATTGCAATGTTTATCTTGAAGGTTTTGGGGGGTTTGCAGGTGTATGTGTATGTGATGTATGTGGATGTGCTCATGTTCATGTATGCAGGCACTCTGTATGAGAAAGGATGTGTGTGTGTGGAAGCCAGAGGTTGACACTGGGTATCTTCTTCAATCACACTATTGGATATATTGATTCAGGATCTGTCACTGAACCTCAGAGCTCACCTAGATTCTTCTAGTCTAGCTAGCCAGTTTGTCTGACTCTGCCTCCTCGAGGCTGGGATTACAGGGGGGCCACCTGACATTTATGTGGACTCTGGGATCTGAACTCTGATCCTCAGAGTTGCCAGAGAAATGCTTTACCCACTGAGCGATCTCTCAACTCCCTAACCTGGAGTTTTAAGCTAATCATTCACTTATAAGTTATAAATCTTAATGTGTATTTTCTCTCTGTTTTTCTATTCAGCCTACAAACTTTATTTTATTAAATATTCGATCAACAAGGCACTTTTAAAGAGTTCTGCCAGTGGCTGGTTATATTTACAGACTTGAGGAGTTATATTCCTCAGGTAGTTTAACTGCATTTATAAGTTAATTTAATTTTAAAAGTCTCAATCGAGGAGGGGTGGTGGTGGCACAAGCATTTAATCCCAGCACTCAGGAGGCAGAGGCAAGCAGATCTCTGAGTTCAAGGCCAGCCTGGTCTAAGAAAGGAGTTCCAGGACAGCCAGAACAGTTACACAGAGAAATCCTGTATCAAAAAATGAAAAACTAACAAACAAAATAGTCTCAATCATCTGATCAACAGTTATAAAAAATTAATCTAATAATTGGATTAATCAATATGATTGACATGAATTTCTATTTAAAGTTATATTTCAATAATATGTCAATCAAATTTTAAATTAGAATAACATGAAACATTTTAATAACTTAAATTCTCAATTATTACTTGTATATAAAAGACAACATGGTCTAATGCAATGTTTACCAGGGGAAAAAAAACACACACACAATAGAAAACTTAGACTTCCCCTAAGGTCATCAGGCAGTAAGACATCATCACAAGGGGAGCCTCTGATTTCCCCCACAGGGAAGATATTTGTCTAGAGTTGACCAAGGTCTTCAGAGAACAGCCTTTCAACTGGCCTCCTTTGGAAAGAGATGCCTAGCCTTGAGGAGTTGCATTCCAAGGTGGTCACCATCTGATCTGAACAAACTTTTCACTAAACCCTTCATTTTCAATATCATCTCTTACCCCTCATCATGTATATGTGCACACGTGCACACACAGAAAGGGAAGAGGGGGGAGAGAGAGAGATGAAACTAAGATCTATTCTGCTCCATGTGACTACTGGGATTTATGAATAACTTCAGATCTAACAAACGCCAGCACTTAACTGAGCTGAATATTCAGGGCCTGAGTATATAAGCTGACTCTGCCTTTGCTGCCTTCTAGCCCCAACAGGAACCCAATGGTGGAATTATCCTGTTCCCATGGTTAACTGCAACCCACATAAGACCTGACACCTGGCCAAATGGTGCCAAACAGTCCCTGGGCCCAGTCTCGAAAACACTCATCTGTAATGAAAAGCACGGTCCAGTGCGCAGCTAGAGAAAGAGGCCCAGGTGTCACTGGAGAAAGTTTTCTTACTTGAAAGAATACTTGGGGCTTGGCAAGGACGCAGCCGGCCCTCCTCCCTGGTCTTGACAGTATCACAACAAGAGCTCTCCTCTAGACACTTGGGCTGGCTGGGAAATGAGCATGACAGTAAACACATGCTGTTTCTCTTGGGACCTGACTAATCAGATTACCTGCCTCCAATACATCCCAGGAACTTTATGGTGAGGCGATTTGGATATTCAGTTCTCTGAAAGTAGGAATGGTGGATCGCCATTGTTTGTTGAGATCTAAAATTACTCTGCATACCTTGCAATCATGTAAAACAGAACATCTCTTACTCTATTGTCCCCCACTTTGGAGGAGCTAACTGCCAGCCTTGTTCTTGTCAAGGAGTCCAAACATTATCATTCAAAGGCCGTATTTACAAATGGAGCAGGATGGCCATAAAACCAATGACCTTGCTGCTTCTGGAATCTCATAAAAAGTTTCCAAGCTGCTCCTCCCCAGAGCAAATAAGGGTGTTGCAGTTGCTAGTCCCCTGGCAGCCCTCCAGCTGGGGCTATTACATTCCTCCCTCATAAACTTTCCTCTGAGCTCCGAATACAGACTTGCCTGCTTGTCTGGGCGCTTAACTCTAGAAGTGCTGCTGTGTTTGGAGCATTTAAACCCAGATGGAGGAACAACGTAGAAAAACAGGAAGAGAAAGAGAAAAGAGGTGACTTGAACACTTCTGCTATGGACCAGGAACCACACAGTTTTCTTAATCAAGCTTTGCAACTTATTCACATAATTTTCCCCTGTGTTCTCAGGCATCGAAGGACTGAGTCTGGCATTTTTTTGTGTGTGGAGATAACAGTGGGCATCGGAGTGTGTGTGTGTGTGTGTGTGTGTGTGTGTGTGTGTGTGTGTGT
>CABHPR010127219.1:18865-45414 GCA_902168415.1 Peromyscus melanophrys | reverse complement strand
TTTTTTTTTTTCAAAAATAGATTCTTCTCTCATACACTACATCCCAACCACAGTTTGCCCTTCGTCCCCTCACTCCTCCCAACTCCCCATCATATCTCCTCTCTCCTGGATTTATTCTCCCTCCATCTCCCTTCAGAGAAGAACAGACCGCCAAGAGACAGCAATCAAACAAGACAAAACAAAACACAGTAAGGCAAGGCAGTACCCCTCACACCATGGCTGGACAAGGCAACCCAATAGGAGAAAGAGTTTCCCAAGAGCAGACCAAAGATTCAAAGACACACTCCCTCCCACTGTTAGGAGTCCCCCCAAAACACCAAGCCACAACATATATGCAGAGGACCTGTTGCAGACCCTGTGAATTCCATGTCAGTCTCTGTAAGCCCATATGAGCCCTATTATTTTGATTCAGTGGGCTATGTTCTCTTGGTGTCCTCCATCCTCTGTGATTCTTATAATTTTTCCTCCCTCCTCTTCTGCTGGATTCCTTGAACTCCATGGGGAGAGACCCAATGGAGACCTCCCATTTATACTCTCTTTCACAATAATGTCTGGCTGTAGGCCTCTGCATTCACTTATATCTGCTGCCTCTCTGATGATGACTGGACAAGGTACCAATCTACAAGTATAGCAGAATATCATTAGGAATCATCTCATTGACTTTTTTTTTTTTCCAATCATGTTTGATTCTATCCTAGGTCTCTAGGAAGTCCAGCCTCTGGGTCATAACCCTCCAGGAAATGTCAGGGGTAGGTTCCCTCTTATGGTATGGGTCTCAGACTGAACCAGTCATTGGTTGGCTACCCCCATAATTTCTGCGCTTTTACCCCAGCACATCTTGTAGTCAGGGCAAATTGTAGGTCAAAGGTTATGTGGCTGAGTTGGGGTCCCTGTGTGTTTAGTTTCTTAGTTATAGTTATTTTTTCAATAATTGATGTTTCTTTACTAATAACTTTGCTGTCTTCTCTTCAACTTCATGCTATAATAATTGCTTAGGCTTTTACATTTCATAGTATCTGTAGAATTGTACACTTCCACCAGCAATGGAGGAGTGTTCCCCTTGCTTCACATCCTCACCAGCCTGAGCTCTTGCTTGTGTTATTGATCTTAGTCATTCTGACAGGTGTGAAATGGAATATCAAAGTAGTTATGATTTTCATTTCCCCAATGGCTAAAAATGTTGAACATTTCTTTAAGTGTTTTGAGATTGCTCTATTGAAAATCCTGTTTAGATCTGTACTCAAGATTTTAAATATATTATTTGGTTTTTTAATATCCAGTTTTTTGAGTTCTTTGCATATTTTGAATATTAGTCCTCTATCAGATGTGGAGTTGGTAAAAATCTTTTCCCATTCTGTAGGCTGACACATTGTTCCATTGATGGTGCCCTTTGCCTTACAGAAGTTTGATCTTAGTGCCTGCGCTATCAGTGGCCTTCAAGGCTATTCCCCACTTTCTCTTCTATCAGGTTCAGTCTATCTGCTTTTTTGTTGACGTTTTTGATCCACTTGTTCAGGGTGGTAGACACAAATGTATTTGCATTCTTCTACATGCAGATATCCATGTTGATCAGCACCATTTGTTGAAGATGCTGTCCTTTTGTTTTGTTTTATTTTTTTCCCCAGTGTGTATTTTTAGCTTCCTTATCAAAAATCAAGTGTCCATAGGTGTGTGGATTTATGTCTGGGTCTTTGATTCAATTCCATTGATCCACATGTTTGTTTTTACACCAATACCATGTGGTTTTTTATTACTATAGCTCTATAGTACAGCTGAAATCCGGGCTGATACCTCGAGCAGTTCTTTTATTATGCAGAACTCTGTTAGCTAACCTGGGTTTTTGTATTCCATATGAAGCTGAAAATTGTTCTGTCAGGGTCTGTAAAGATTTGTGTTGCAATTTTGATTAGGATTGAATTGAATCTTTAGATTGCTTTTGGTAGAATGGCCATTTTTTACTATTTTAATCCTACTGATCCATGAGCATAGAAGATCTTTCCACCTTTTCATATCTTCTTGAATTTTTCTTCAGAGACTTGAAGCTTTTGGCATACAAGTCTTTCACTTGGCTGGTTAGAGTTACCCCAAGATATTTTATTTTATTTGAGGTTATTGGAAAGGTGTTAGTTTCCTGATTTCTTTCTTAGTCTATTTGTCATTTGTATATAGAAGAGCTACTGATTTTTTTTCTTGACTTAATCTTATCTAGCCACTTCACTGTAACTGTTTATTGGCTATAGGAGTTCCCTGGTAGAATTTTTAGGGTCACTTCTATATGTCTCATTGCTCTAGCTAAAACTACTACATTGAATAGATATGGAAAGTGTGGACAGCCTTGTCTGGTTCCTGATTTTAGTGGAATTGCTTTAAGTTTCTCTTCATTAAATTCAATGTTGGCTTTCAGCTTCCTGTATATTACCTTTATGATGTTTCCTTGTGTCCTGTAAGTTTAGGTATAATGTGTATTCATTTTCATTGCATTCTAGAAAGTCTTTTATTTCTGTTTTGACCCATTTTTCATTCAGTAGAAAGTTGTTCAGTTTCCATGAGTTGGTACATTTTCTGTTGTTTCTGTTGTTGAAATCCAGCTTAGTCAGTGTTGATCTGCTAGGATGCAGGGAGTTATTTCAGTTTTCTTGTATCTGTTGAGCCTTGCTTTGTGACGAGTGAATATGTGGTCAGTTTTGGAGAAGGTTCTATGAAGTTCTAAGAAGAAGGTATATTCTTTTGTGTTTGGGTGAAATATTCTGTAAATATCTGTTAGATCCACTTGGTTTTGCTCCAGTATTTTCTAGTTTAATTTTTTTTTAAAGATTTATTTATTATGTATACAATGTTCTGCCTGCACATTTGTCTGTAGGCCAGAAGAGGGCGCCAGATCTCATTACTGATGGTTGTGAGCCACCATGTGGTTGCTGGGAATTGAACTCATGACCTCTGGAAGAACAGCCAGTGCTCTTAACCACTGAGCCAGCTCTCCAGCCCTCTAGTTTAATTTTTTAGAATTTTTTTTTAATGACCTGTGGTGGTATTGTGTTCCCCAAAATATTGTGTACCTTAATAAACTTATCTGGGGTCAGAGACGGAACAGCCACAATATTAAACAGAGGTTAGGCAGTGGTAGCACACGCCTTTAATCCTAGTATTCCAGAGACAGAAATCCCTCTGGATCTCTGTGAGTTCAAGACCACTTTGGAAATGGCCAGGCATGGTGACCCACGCCTTTAATCCCAGGGAGTGGTGGTAGAAAGCAGAAAGGTATATAAGGCGTGAGGACCAGAAACTAGAGGCATTTGGCCTGGAGAAGCATGTGGCTGGTTAAGCTTTCAGGCTTCTAGCAGCAGTTCAGCTGAGACCCATTCTGGATGAGGACTTAGAGGCCTCCAGTCTGAGGAAACAAGACCAGCTGAGGATCCGGCAAGGTGAAGGTAGCTGTGGCTTATTCTGTCTCTCTGACCTTCCAGTGTTCACCCCAATAACTGGCCTCAGGTTTGTTTTATTAGTAAGACTCTCTAAGATTCTTGCTACAATGACCTGTCTGTTGAAGTCTTCCCCTAAGGTGGCTTGAAAGAAAATGGCCCCCAAAGTAAGTGGCACTATTAGAAGGTGTGGCTTTGTTGGAGTGGGTATGGCCTTGTTGGAGGTAGTTTATCTCTGTGGAGGTGGGCTTTGGGGTCTCATATATGCTCAAGCCTCACCCAGTGAGATAGTTCACTTCCTGTAAGCTGCTGATCAAGATGTGGGGCACTCAGCTCCAGCACCATGTGATGATGATGATGATGATGATGATGATGATGATGATGATGATGATGATGATGATAATGGACTAAAACTCTAATACTGTAAGTCACTACCTCAATTAGATGTTTTTCTTTATAAGAGTTGACTTGGTCATGGTGTCTCTTCCCAGCAATAGAAACCCTAACTGTGACACGCACTATCAGTGTGTAAAGGTCAATATGTGATTTAAGCCGTAGTAGCGTTTATTTACAAAAGTGGGTGCCCTTGTGTTTGGGGCATAGATGTTAAGAATTGACATGTCATCTTGGTAGATTTATTTTTCTTAATCTATTATGATCTCCCTAAGATTGAAAGTACAGCTGATTAAAATGTTTGCCTAGAGTTTCTTACACAGAATGTTGCCCGGGGTCAGTTCTAAGTGAATCAGAGGAAAATTTGTCTGTAACATTTTCTTGCATATTTGGTGAGTTCAGATCTAAAATATCCATAAACTAATGTGCCAACTACCATAAAGGATAAACGGCAATTCTTAGATTAGTAAGGAAGATTACTATTTCATTAAGGAAAACTTCAGTATCATCTAAGAGGAAACAAAGTTACAGATAATGTTCACTAAATACATAAATAATTGCATTAAGGCAAGAAAAAAATCCTGTGACCATTCAACTCCAATAAAATAGTGATTCCAGGGGCTGGAGAGATGGCTCAGAGGTTAAGAGCACTGACTGCTCTTCCAGAGGTCCTGAGTTCAATTCTTTCCAATCCCTCTCCTCTTAGCAGTTTTGGGTTTGTGCCATATAAAATTTCTTCTTTTGTTTGACTTTTTTTGAGTTATAGACTCTTTAATGATATGGATTATGTATGGTTTATGTTTTAAGTACTTCTGTGTCCTAGTATCTGATATCTAATATGTCTTTAGTAGAAATGTCTTCATCACTAAAAGCTGTGGAGTAACTAGAATAGGCATGAAAATGTAATGTCAATCTTAGTACGTAAGGAGTCTGTGAAGTTGAAAATAGTAGAACTCTTCGAAACTTGTGCTGGCATAGTGGTATAAATTGGAAGTCCTTGTTCTGTGATGTGTTGAAAGGAATAATAGAGAGGCTGTGAGATGCTTAGCTTCTCATGTTTTGTGACATGATCTTTTCCCCTGACTTGGTAAGCTGTCTGATAAAAGGGATGGGTCAGAAGCCAAATAACTTCCTTTTATGTTAACTAGAGATTTGGGGAGGTTTTTAAAAGCTTTTAACCTACACAATAAATTGTCATAACTCTCCATGTTTCCTTATTGACCTTTGTCATGCTAGCTATTCCTGGTATGTGATTTGCAGCTCAGAGCAGCACATACATTACTAGCACTGATGGGTCTGTACTCTCGCAGCATTAGGTGACACAGGACATGTGAGTGCATGAGAGGCAGTAACTGCACCAAGCATGTATTCAGCAGTGTTAAAAAGAATAAAACAGCAAATGAGGCAAAGGGAGATACTGACTTGGGTGCAGAAGACTTAACAGGAGCAAATAGCATATCAGGACAAAAGATACATTTTCAGCATCTTTTGCTGGATGATTTCAAGTAGCACTCAAAATGTACTGTCAGTCTTCCTCCATCAGAGTCTCAGAGAGTCTGTGAAATAGGCAAGTTATTGAATCTTACGTTCAAAATTACTAATTCAGATGCCTCCCTCTTTTAAAGCCCATTTCTAATGAAGTATCATTAGCAAGTGAGACTTATGCTCTTAGAGACAGACAGTCACCTGAGTCTTCTCTCCATTCCACCATTCCACAGTGTGATGTGAATGTTCCCTGTATGCTAGGTAGTGTTTTGGGTGGGATTTCTCAGAAAGCAAAGTAGGGATGAACCTCTTTCATTCTTAAAGGGGAGGAGAGAGGCAGCAAAATTACTAAATATGTAGAACTCTAAAAGTTCTAAGTACTGTGGAAAAATAAACAGAGCAGGACAAGACAGGGAAAATGATACTAGCAGAAGTGAGGGTGGTGGGTATGTACACAGATGTTTACATACATACCCATGTCTGCATCATTGTAAATGGTGTGGTCTGAACATACCTCCCCAGGTATGTGGTACCTAAGCAATGCTCTCTCTGTGGGGTAACCAAAGGCAGAAGTACAAAAGATTCAGGGTGTTTGTATAATCCAGCTGAGAGCTGATAGCAATGGGGAACAGACAATGGAATTTATAATGAGACCTGGCCAGATGATACATCTGTGTTGATGAGGAGACCGGCAGATATTCCAGAAGACTTAATATTAAATATTAAAGAAAGCTCATTGTATGCTTTCTGAGTCCAGAAACTGGACAGGACAGCTCATTTAACTGAGCTATGGGAGATTGTGGCTAAAAATTTCATATAAAAATTATGTTTCAGAAATGCTAAGTTCAATGTGCTTATTAGATATAATGTAAATAAGGTGTTGAGTAGGCAAACAGATAAACAAGGCACATGAGAAAATTGGACTGGAGATAAAGAATTGGAGTTCATCAGCAGATAGCAGTGTTTTTATAGGCATCGGATTGGCAACCAAGTGAGTAAGCAAAGTAGCAAAGAGGCAGTGGAGGAGCAGGCGAGCAGTGAGGTAGGCGGAAATCGGCAGAGAACTTGATTTCATAGGCCAGTAAAGAATTCCAAGGGGAGCCAAACTGGTAGGTGTTCATGGCATTAATAAATAAAGAGTTGAGTACTGGGGCTGGACCCACAGAAAGGCTTTGCTGCTCTGGTGGTGCAGTTGGTGATTAGAGGCCTGATGGGAGACGACATGGAGTCAAGCCTGCTAACTGCATTATCTATAAGGAGCAACCCAGGTGGAAAGATGACTATTAGAGATTAATTAAATAATGAGAATTCTTAAAAATTTGTTTAAATTTATTTTATGTGTGTGTTTTGCTTGCACATACGTATATACACCATGTATGTGCCTATTGCCCATCAAATTCAGAAGAGGTCGAAAGATCCCCTGGAACTGGAAATGCATTTGTCTGTGAACCACAATGTGGGTGCTGGAAACCCGGGTCCTCTGTAAGGGACCTCTGCAAGGGTCCTCTGCAATGGTTAAGTGAACTTAACCATTGAGCCATCTCTTTAGCCCCAAGATTTTAGTATATATTTTTCTCTTTTTTTTACTTTTATTGAAAATAGATTCTTTTAACACATAGTATATCCTGATTATAGTTTCTCCTCACAGATCCTCTCCCCTTCCCCTCCCATCCCGATCTACTCACTCCCTTTCTGTCTCTCATTAGAAAATAACAGACTTCTAAGCAATAATAATAAAATACAAAAAAGGTAAAATATTGTCAAGTCAAAGGAAACTCTACTTCTCCACATTCTGTCACCCATTTCCTTCTCTCAGAGGAGCTGTCAGAAGGCTATCTGTGGTGCCTGTGAGCACACCAAAGCACCTGCTAGCCTCAGGTTTTCTCAGTATCACAAGTTCCTGTGCCTCTTCTTAGTTCGTTTCACCTGACTCCTACCCTAAACTTCTCCAGCTCATGGGCTTCCCTTCCCCCAGTTCCCTTATAACCCTGGTATTTTGGCTATACTCACTGCCTTTTTTGTCTTCTTCTCTTGGTCCCCTCTCTCTTGCCCCTCTCTCTAATTTGCCCCCACTCTCTGTATCAACCTCTCTTGCCCCCCCCCTCCCTCCACTCTCTCTTTCCTCTCATGGCCCAGTCCAGTCTGGGGGCTATGTTCAGTTTAATATTTTCTGTCTGCTCTGGACTCTTGCCAATGTCTCTGGCTATACTCCTATTTACAGTAAAAACCTTCCTCTCAATTGTACCTTGGAGTGGTTATGTCCTCAGTTTATAAAAATATAATAATGTAAAACAAAAACTTACACATCAAAGTTGGACAACACAAACCAACAGAAGGAAAAGATTCCAAGAGAAGGAACAAGAAGCAGAGACCCATTCATTTGCATGTTCAGGAATCCCAATAAAAACATTAAACTGGAAGTCATAATGCATATGCAAAGGACCTGGTGCAGACCCATGCAGACCCTATGCATGTTGCTTCAGCCTCTGTGAGTTTATGTGAGCTTTGATCATGTTAACTTAGAAGGCCTTGTTTCCTTTGTCCTCCATCCCCTCTGGCTCTTATACTCCTTCTACTTACTCTTCTGTGGAGTTCCCTGAGCTCTGAGGGAAGGTATTTGATAGAGATATCCCATTTAGGGCTCAGTGTTCCAAGGTCTCTCACTCACTGCATATTGTCTAGCTGTGGTTCTCTGTATTTGTTTCCATCTGCTACAGCAGGAAGCTTCTCTGATTGAGCAAGGCACTGATCTATGCGTATAGCACAATGTTAATGGAAGTCATTTTATTGCTTTTTGTTGTTGTTGTTGTTGTTGTTTGGATCAGTAGTAATTGGTTTTACCCTAGGTCCCTGGGCTATCTAGTATCAGGTTCTTTGTCACCCAAGCAGTGTTGGGTATAGAACCATATATACATATATTCTACAAGAATAGTCTTGTAGAGTGGGCCTTAAGTCAAATCAGATATTGGTTAGTTATTACAAGCTTTGTGCCAGCATTACACTAGCATATCAACCATTGTTGATCCAAGAGTTTATGCTGCGAGATGCAGCTATATGTAGTAGAAATTCAGCTGACAATGGCAAAAGCTATTACCTGGAAGAGTCAAGAACTCAAGGAGTCTTGGTGATACTGGCTTTTGAATGTATTAGCTGTGTCCTGCAGTGAATTTCTTATATGCTATTGTAGCTTTCCCATTTGATTCTTTTCCCAAGAACTTCAAACAGTGTGGTTGATCATTCATTTTGCACAGTTTCCCCTATACACTTTCGGGTATTTGGATAACATCCCCAGGCTTTTGCTCCCCTTTTTTAGCATTATACTCAGAAGTCTGCCTTTCTGTAATTATTTCCATTAGCAAGTTTCTGGCCAGGGACATCTCTGAATAAAAGCATTATCTGAGATACTTCTCAAACATCCAAGGACAGACTGCAGATAGATAAGTATTCAGACCATCTGCTAGTTTCCTGAAATAAGGTAAATATTCATACTGAGACAACCTCCAAGGCCAGGTGGATGTTAGGTACAAAGCTTTGTTTCTTATGCAAATTAAGCTTAAACCCTCCTTTCTTCCATAGCCCAAGTGGTATCCCTAGTTCTAAAAGATTCCCCTTTTAACAATTAACTCAGAACAAAAGGGCTTTTATATACCAGGTGCATCAAGCTGTGACACAGGCTACCTAGCAACCAAGTACACTTCCCCACCCTGTCAGAAAAACAGCACAGTCAAGATAAGCTGAGACAGATATGGCACCAAAAGAAAAAGGGCAGTTTTATTTTACTCACGACTTAAAGACTTCTAACATTTTACCTAACTACTTCTAAGAATATAGTTTGAGCACATAAATTCCCTTTTTAGATCTGTTAACCAATTTTAGCCCTTAGTTGACCCCACCTCTTAATCACTCCCCTTTTGGGTTGTAAATGAAGCTAAGGATCACTGCTCTTTGTGTGGATCTTATCACCTCTCTTTATGACCCTGAAAACCTCATATTGCATTATCAAAGTATTACGGCATACACACACACACACACACACACACACACACACACACACACACACACATCGGTACCCCCACAGCACTGATAGAATAAAGTGATTGGACTAAAGAGCATGGTGTGCTTAGATTCATTCGACATCCCTCAGATTAATTCTTTGCTGCTTCTGGAACTTTGCTCTCTTCTGGAACTCTGGGAGAATTCCCCTCAGGTAGCTGGGGAGAACTCAATAAGTTTGTGGCTGGGGTAGTGTTTACATTTCTCTTCACAAAACCAGCTTTTACTTATTTACTAAGGACTTTAGATTCATTTGAAACACTATTTTTCTCCATCTCCCAAGGCCTTAGTTTTGCTAGATCAGTCATCTTGGTATTTGAGAGGTACCTGTAAAGGGGTTTTAGCAGGAGGTAAAAGTTTGAAGTATGGTAGTTTTCTTCCAGGGCAAAGGAATTTGGATGTGTAGATCTGTTTGCTTTGGGGCTTTAGTGTCTGCGGCCTGGATTCAGAATCAGGATGGCCACATGAGCACCGAAGAACAACACCTTTGCCTTCTCCTTGACCTGTTGTCTTAGTCACTGTTCTGTTGCTGTGAAGAGACACCATGACCATGGCAACTCTTATTAAAGAAAGCATTTAACTGGGGCTGACTTACAGGTTCAGATGTTTAGTCCATTATTGTCATGGCGGGGAGCATGGCAGCATGCAGACAGGCACTGGAGCAGTAGCTGAGAGCCACATCCTGACCTGTAGGCAGAGAGTGAGTGAGCTTGGCATGGGCTTTTGAAACCTCAGAGCCCACCCCAAGCAACACACTTTCTCCAACTAGGCCACTAGGAATCTTTCTAATCCTATCAAAGAGTTCCATACCCTGCTGACTAAGCATTCAACTGTATGAGCCTGTGGATGCCATTCTTACTCATACCACCATACTTGATAATTAACTGCACCAGTAACTGCTATCCCTAGCACAAAGACTTTTTTTTATGATTTTTCTCCCAAATCAAATGCTATATTTTAATGTTAAAATCATAAAATATAATTATTTACAGCCTTATAATTTTGATAGATGGATTGCAATATTGCAATTAAATATTTCTGTACTGTGTAGACACAAGATGCGAAGGAATGTTGATAATGACTTGTTTTTGGATTTTTTGATTTGTTCTGGAAATCCCCCAGTGGGAAGTTCAGTAGCATGCATGTTCCTCCAGAGCTGCTCAGCTTGACAGCTCACCTTCATTGCAAGTGTAGTCTGGGGATCTGACCAGAACAATACTTTCAGAAAAAAAATGTTTGGAAAAAAGTTTGCCAGGGTGTCTAATTTCTAAAATGTATTACATTTTCAACTAATTGTGTATTATATTTTGAAACTCAATTTATTTCTGAATTATTTTATTTTATTTTTTAGATTATAATATAATTCCATCATTTTCCCTTTCTTTCCCTCCTTCCAAACCTTCCCAAATACTCACCTTGTTTTTTTTACAAATTTATGACCTCTTTTTTTTTATGCTGGATTTTGTGAATTATACCACATGCTGAAGTGAGTTTAAAGCAGTGATTTCTTTAAACCAGTTTCCTATAAAACAATTGTGCAAAGATTTAAAAAGTGTAGACAGATTTTAAGGATATCCGCATCAAAATAAGGCCAGGACACTCTGCTGCTGCTTAAGACTGTTTATCTCATAACCTCAGTATCTCATGACACGCCATGAGAATTAAAATCTAGTTCTTGTCATTACTGTGGATTTAGAATAGCAATTGTTCATGATATTCATGGTCTCCCTTGTCCTGAGAACTGGGTAGTGCTTCTCTCAGCTTGTAAGCATGGGTGGGTGTGCCTGTTGGTGTGTATGCAGGCCAGAGGTCAACTTCGGATATTCTTCCTCAGAAACCAACTTCCTTTGATCATGTTGTTGTTGTCGTTGTTAGTGGTGGTAATGTTGTGTGTGCACTTGTGGGTGGAGGTTTTTGTTTTCTTTTTCTCTCTGGTTTTTCGAGACAGGGTTTCTCTGTGTAGCCTTGGCTGTCCTGAAACTCACTCTGTAGACCAGGCTGGTCTCAAACTCAGAGAATTCCACCTGCCTCTGCCTCTGCCTCGGGAATGCTGGCATGTGGATTTTTAAAAACACTTTTCTCACCAAGCTGTCTCCTTAGCCCATGTCAATTTAGCACTTTATTATTTATTTTTTAAAAACCATACAGTTCAGAGTGCCATCTTAAAACAGACTTTCCGATTGTATTACAAGTATACTCACTCCTTATTTCATGCTGTGTCTGTCACTGCTGTTGACAGTGTTATTTGTCATTCATACTCGGCAGTAAAAAATAAACCAAAACAAACCAAAAGCAATTCTTTCAAAACTGTCTTCCAATTATTTGAAAATACGTGTTTGCTAAATGATATAGTCAGTGTAACTCAAACAATGGATTGTGGACTTTCTTTTCAACAGAAATCAGTTCTTTTTCTTTTCTTCAAGTTCATAATTGTATGTGGTAGTACCTAAAACTGTTCCTTCTTTTGCATACTGTGAACGTGCAGAGATAGCAGAGTGAGGAGACCATGAGCCACATCAAGTCAGGAAGAAGGAAGAGCTGCTATTGAAATACACATTAATAAAGGACTTCCGGCAGCTGTCACGTTCAGCATTCCTCTCCATTAATACCACTTTCCATCTACACCTACTGTCAATACCTGTATATCGGGATTTATAATGTGTATGTGTGTGTGAAAACATCCACTCACTCTGTGTATTTGAGAAGTGTCTGATTGTCACTGGCAGGATGCTTGCAAAGTCAGTGATAGCGTACGACATTTTAGCAAGTGATTAATTTCTGTGGCTCAACTCACTAGTTTGGTTATATAAACTAGTTACTCATGCTCAGAAGTTCACAATCCCTAGATAGTTTTGGGAGTCTCTTTTTCTGACTCAAACTATTCCACTCATTTAATCAAATAAATGGATTCTGTCCCATAAACAAAAAGGAAAACCTTTTAAAAAGTCTTATACTTTTAATCTTTTAGAACAAATTAAGTCCTTTAAAAGGATGCCTTAGTGGGTTCTCCTTGCCAGTAATGTATCGCTTTAAATTTATCATTTTCCTTTAACCCTATACTTTAAAGGGTGATTCTTAGTCCGTGGAATTAGATCACTTTAATTTGATTTATATTGTTGTGTTAAAACATGTGCAAGTGAAATTTTAAATGTGTCTTTAACTGTCTTTTCAAATTAATCACTTATTGTATACAGTGAAGACACCAACATCATATTACTGACTTTGATCCCAAGATAAAATGTTGATTCTGTATATAGATGTAATTATTTAGCTTTAAATCCAAGTGAAAATGTATGACCTTTGACACTTTTGAATATTTTTATCCCTTTAGCTGCATTCCATTTAAACTGTGTGTTTGGGTCCATTTGCATAGCTCAATAGCAGAACAAGACACTTTGTGTTTCCAACTAGCAGCAAACTTAGGCAATAATTATAACTGTATGCCAAACATTTTTACAGTACCCTGGTATTGTAGATGCATACATGAGCAACACAATAGCCTGTTTCTCAAGAAACTCACAGTTGATTAAGATTGGAAACACATTGCTAATAGGGATAAAAATGTATTTCTTAGCATTTTTTCTGAGTATTATGTTAATTAGCTCTCTCAAAACTTAGTAAGGTTTAATTGTTGGAAAAACAGACTTGGTAAGAAGTAGCCAAAGAGTATAAAGCTGGTTATACGGCAGAATTCCGATGCCGGCTTTCACATGCCTGCTCTGTACATCTACACCACAGGAACCTTCTGCATGCTGTACTTATGAATGCATAAAATGGGTAATCTTTGCTCTCTGTTTTCATGGGGTTAGAAGATGTTAAGAGTAACCCAAGATATACAAAAGTCAAGACTGCTGTTTCAGGCTGTGTCTGTTTAGACCTGTCATCACACACTTCTGATTAAAAAAAAAAGATTGTATGATAATAAAGAAAATGGCCACACTTCATTTTGAACATCATGTATTAATTTATTTGCTGCTGTTCCTTAATTTTTTCTGTAAAAGGTTTTTTTTGAAAGTTGTATATTATAGCTGGGAAAATCTACAGTATTATTGTGAAGTGTTACCTGAAGAATACTGTATTGCTCTGTGCACCTCCTCTCAATGAATTTCCTGTTTTATCTCTACAAATAGAATAATTATATACTCTGTGAGATTTTTTTTAAGTCAGGCTACTTAATTTTAATTCCATTAAAATTTAAATTTCTCTGGGCGATGGTGGTGGTGGTGGTGGTGGTGCATGCCTGTAATCCCAGCACTCAAGAGGCAGAGGCAGGTAGATCTCTGTGAGTTCAAGACAGGACTGGTCTACAAATTGAGATCCAGGACAGCCAGGGCTACACAGAGAAACCCTGTCTGAAAATACAAAACAAACAAACAAATTTAAATTTCTAGAATTAAAATCATATTGAGGGTTAACTTCAGAATGAATATTAAAACCCAGTGTTATCATTTACATCTTTAAAAAGCATCTAAAATATTTCATGATATACCCTTGCATGAACGATACAGGGGAGCCTTAGAGACCGTTCACTGCCTTATTAGCACAACAAACTATAAATAAACAAGCAGAATTAAACAAATGGCAGCAATGCATATGTATTTAATTGTGTTACTAATATCCCCCACACTGGTCGTATGTAAACATCTGCAATGTTTTTCAACACTGTCAATACTTGAAGGGCTCTGTATACTTAACTGCCCTCACTTGAACAGATGTGCACTGTCCAGGGAAACTGCATCTTGAAAAGGATATTCAGGGGCCTGTGGAGGTTCTGTGCACTTCTTACTCCAGTCTCCTCTTCAAGAACACTGAGAACTATTATTTATAGGGACCTTGAACCAGCCATAGCAATATGTGTTTTCCTTGATATTTAAACTAATTATCCTAAGTCTGATCCTTCAACCACAATTACATGTCATGTCATGAAAATTGTATTTATTTTACTATTGAATGCTTGGAATTTCTTGGTACTCAGTTATCTTTAAGGGCATCATAGCTTAGGCAAGGAATATTTTTTGGTGAACATTGATGTTATCAGGGTGATATTGGGGGATACTGACTGGACTGCAAGCTCCTATCTACTGCTGCCCTTGATCGTTAGTACAGTGAGAGTCTGTGCTAAGCACGTGTGACTGAACTGATAAATGGCTGGTCACCAAGGGTCTACTCTTTGCACTGCTTGACTGTTTGAGAATGTTCTCGTGTGTGTGTGTGTGTGTGTGTGTGTGTGTGTATGTGTGTGTACAGCACACATATGCATATTTCTGTGGCAAAATGTGCTGTTAGTATTTTTATGAGTAACATTTAAAAATTTTTATGTTTGAGATTGTAATTACATTCTTCCCTTCCCTTTTCTCCTTCCAAATCCTCCCATATACCCCTACCCACTCTCCCTCAAATTCATGGTTTTATCACTGTTACTGCATGCACATATGTATATGTATGTGTATATATATTCCTAAATATAACAGACTCAGTCTTTATAATGTTACTTGTATGAATGTGTCTTAGTTAGGGTTTCTATTGCTGTGAAGAGACACCGTGACCACAGCAACTTTTATAAAGGAAAACATTTCAATGCTATTGGCTTACAGTTTCAGAGGTTTAGTCTGTTATCATCCTGGTGGCATGCAGGCAGGGATAGTGCTGAAGAGGTAACTGAAAGTTCTACATCTTGATTCACAGGCAACAGAACTTGAACTATGTCCCACACTGGGTATAGCTTGAGCATATGAGACCTCAAAGCCCAGCCCCACAGTGACACACTTCCTCCAACAACTCCATACCTACTCCATCAAGGCTACACCTACTAATAGTGCCACTCTCTATAGGCCAAGCGTTCAAACTCAGGAGGCTATTGGGGAGGGCATACCTATTCAAACCACCACCACAGAATGTTTTCAGGGTTGACCTTTTGGCACTGAACAAACAATTGGTGTGCTCATCCCTTGAGAAGACCACCTTTCCTATCCCAGCTTTACTCAGTTGCCTATAGTTCTTTGTGTATACTTGGAACTTCTTGAGCTTTTCCCCATCTACTATGGCATATCCATTGTTGTCATTTTTGTTGAACTTATGTTTGGACAGTCATGTCGGTGACACTTTACAGGTGTGGCTTCTGATATTACTACGAAACACAGTCTCACAGTAAACTCGTTGATGCTCTAGCTCTTAAATCTTTATGCCCCCATCTTCTGTAACATTCTGTGAGCCTTAGGTGTGGGACTTGTTTTGTAGATGTAGCTGTTGGGACTGGTCTCCACAACTCTTCATTTTGTTTGGTTATAGTTTTCTGTAGTGGTCTCCATCTGTTGCAAAAGAGAAGTTTCCTTAATGAGGGGTGAGAACTATGCCTATCTATGGGTATAAGGACAAATGTTTGTAGATATTGTTAGAATTATGCTGATTTAGTGAATTAGTCGTTGTAGATTCTCCTCCAATAATTGTGACTTTATGAGCACTGGTAGTTACCTAGGTTTCCAGTACTAGGCATGGTTCCCTCCTGTTGAGTGGGTCTTAACAGTTAGAGAGCTGTTGTTTACATGGTATGTGTGCCAGTAGTGCCCCCTTATTGTGCCCTGCTCGTTGTTGATGTGGTTCACAGGCGTCCTAGCTGGGCAGGACTGTTGGTTGCCTCTCTCCTTTGGAAGCTTGCATGGTGGTCTCTGACACTGTTAGAGCTGGTCCTCAGGGAAGAGGCATTCAGTTCCAGCTCAGGGGTTTCTTGGCCTGTGTCTGAAGTGCATGGTGTCCTCAGCAGTAGGGACTTACCTTCCACCTTTGGGGGCCACGAAAGGCAATTTTTTTTAATTTAATTTTTTTCATTTTACATACCAACCCCAGTTCCCTCTCCCTCTCCTTCTTCCATCCTCCTCACCCCCCCTCCACTCCTCAGAGGGGGTAAGGCCTCTCTTGGGGAGTCAACAAAGTCTGGCATACCAAGTTGAGGCAGGACTAAGCCCCTCCCCACTGCATCAAGACTGAGCAAGGTATCTAATAGGCTGTATGTTTTGGAAGTCCCTTGCACAGCCCTGGGCAACAACTCAAAAGATGCTTCTCGTGACTGTTATTGTGGTTTTTGTTATGTGGTCTTTGACTCTTGGAGGGAACATTGTCAGCCAAAATGAGAAAAGTTCATTAAAACTATATATGTGTATCTATACACACAATTACATGTATATGGTTTTCTTTTAAGTAAATTGTTAATAGTATGATTCCTGTGGCTGTTATAGATATCCTTATTTTTATTTTATCCATTTCTCCCATTTTTCTGTATTTATAAGTAATTTTTATTGTTATAAAACCTATGAAAAAATTAACACTTGAAACTTTTACATTTCAGTTTATTGATGGTCGACTGGCAAAGCTTAATGCAGGACGGGGTTTCTCTGATATATTCGAAGAAGAGATCACTGCGGGGGGCTTCTCTGGAGGTGAGGACAATTTTGAGTATGGTTATCCATTTTCTAGACAACATCTGATTTTTATGCCTGTTCTTGAGTATGAGTATCCATTTTCTAGACATCTGATTTTTGTGCCTGGCTCTGATATCTGTATTTTTATCAACAATCATTTTCTCCTAAACACACAATGTCTTATGTACAATTTCCATCTTATATGAGCTGTGCTATGGGTTTATTTTTGTGATCAAGCAGGAAGGTAATCTCATAATTTGGTAGTTACTTGGCTCCAATAACCTCTTAGTTTTATTGAAAATAAACAACAGAATTCCACTTAATTTATATCCTTTATCCTTTCCCACCAAATAGTGGTTTCTTCTAGAAAGTGGTGAGTGATGGCTATGATTGAGTCTGAATTTGGAACTGAGACTCTGGTTAAAGTAGTGTACTTCAGTGTGGTGCAGCAGAAAGTGCTGGAATTCCTCATGCATACTTCCTGTTTCAGGGAGTGTTATGTGGGAATCTTTACAATTTTTGCAGACTACTGTCGTATTAGCAAAGTTTTAACTTTACCATTCCAAAAATAGAATGTCCTGCAAATGTAAATATCCGGGCAAAGAATGATTCATAAGTTGACACGTTGCCAGCAGATGTTGTTCTATACAATCCTGGAATGCAGAGAATTTTCCGTGAGTCCTCCAGTGTTTCAGTGGTTCTTTGAAGCAGGATTGCTGAGCACACTGCTCTGTATTTGTGAGACCCAAGTGAACAACATATCTTCTCTCTCTGTGCTGGTGTGTTATTTTGACCTTTTTGTTGGTTTGCTTCCATAGTCAGGTTTTTAGTCTGTTTGAATAAATAGTTACTAGAATTGAGAAGATAAAAAGTAATAAGTACATGTCTTCAAGTTTCACACCTTAACTTTACCCTAAAATGATACTCATTATCAGCCATAAAGCATAGAAATAAACGGATGAAGAGAATTTGCTCATTCACAAGACAGCAGATGAGCTTGGCGGCCATAGGACTTCCCCTGGCAGAAGTCCAGCGCCTCACGGATTCACTGATCTTGGGAAAGTTAGTTTGTCTGACTCAGCAAGAGAGCTAAATGTGGGTTCCTTCAGCTTCCTCTCCTCAGCTCACGGGCAGAAATTTAGCTTCAATGGAACTTTTGTGTTAAAATGACGCTTTTTTACTTTTCAACTCAGACAAGCAAAATATTGTCAGCTTATGGACAAATTGCTTGAGGCATCTACTCAGTATTTACATAACTGCTGTCTCATTATCTTTATGACCCGTGGGGCTGGTAGCTTTTGTAGAATTGAAGATGACATCTTGTGACAGTAATGGGGTAGAGCTGTGATCCTTTTGTACACTTACATTCTGTAGTAATAACCGCTAGTCCAGAAACCGAAGAAATAAAGGAGTTAAAGGCTGCCACTAGTAGATAAGGATAACTAATTCATTTTATTTTTATTGTTTCTTAACTAAGATCTGTAGTGCTTAAAAGAAGAACAAGAGGATATGATCTTGGCCAGCATCTGACTTAGTGATCTACTTAATTCTACTTAATTTATTGGTTTTTATTATAATTAAAATGATTTCCAGCTCCCATGTTCTAATCTGAGGGAGCAAATGCTTATCCAAGAGGAAAATCCATTTCCATAGTTATTAATTTGAATGAACAAGAAAGCATTTTTTAAAATTATGCCAGTCAGGTGTTATTTTGATTTGTATTTTAAATTATCTTAGAAATACATAGATATTGTTCTTAGAAAAAAAATAACACTTGATTCATTAGGATTTGAATAGAAAAGATAAACAATAGGAGTTAGCCATTTTTTTTCTTTTTTTTCTTTCTTTTTTTTTTTTTTTTTTTTTTTTGGTTTTTCGAGACAGGGTTTCCTCTCTGTGTAGCTTTGCTCCTTTCCTGGAACTCGCTTTGTAGACCAGGCTGGCCTCGAACTCACAGAGATCGGCCTGCCTCTGCCTCCCGAGTGCTGGGATTAAAGGCGTGCGCCACCACCACCCGGCTTATTTTTTTCTTTTTATTTGGTGGTGTTTAGCAAAGACATTGTACCCCTTTATAAGGCAAATCTATTTAAAGTTTTATATTTAAATATGTTTTACGTATCTTCTATGATTCGCTCCCTGTGGCATTCCCAGAAGTCTTCAGGGTTAGTTGCCCCTCCCCATGCTCCTCCTCCCCTGCTCTCCGGTTCATCCCCCACTTAACCCTTCCCACTGCATCGTTCCCTTTTCCTTCTTCTCACTGCCCGTGTTGTACCCCGCCCCCACCATGACACCCACCCAGCCCTTACTGCTTCCTGACTTGTGTTCTTTCCACAGCCCCGGCTTTTGAAACTAGACAGAGAAAGTCCCTGGATAACTTGGTCTGTTCTGTGTGTTATTAAGCATTCCTACAAGTGGCGTTTCAGAGGTGAAGAAACAATGAACCCGGTTTTAAGATACCTGACTCTTAATTTTGTGCTTGCTAATGGAACTAGTCCCAGTGGCGTCATCCATGGGGTGGCCCTGCATTCCAGAGGTCCAGGCCACAGCCGGAGACCTTATCCTGCTCCTGGCACTGCCTGTTTTGCATATTTACCAGAGAGAAATGCAGCTCAGACAATGTCCAGTGGGTGGAAACATCTCATGACCTATAAGAGCTCAATGTGAACTTAACCTTATAATTTTAAGTAAGACGTCTAACTTCCTCCTGTAACTGCTACATGATTTTGTCATAATTGTTTTCTTTGTAGTTGATACATTAGCATTTTTTCCTGGGTTGACAATTATTCTTAAGTCTTAAGTTGTTACCTTACTATCCTGTTTTTCTTCCACTTTCTTGAATTCATTTTGGGGAAATAAACACCATAGGTTATAATTGTAAATAATGTACTGCTCCTAAATGACGGGCTTCCATGCAGTCGTTTGTGAGGAGCGAGTAGTAGATAGTGAACTGATGAGAGTATGGTACACACTGTGATTCTAGCACGTGGGGGGTGAGGCAGGAGGACTGAGAGCCTAAGGCCCTTCTCAGTTTATAATGAATTTGAGATCAGCTTGGGTTAGATGAGACCCTGCCTCAAAAAAAAAAAGTAAAGATAATCTGGATGCAAGATATGATTTTGTTGCTAATAAATTAAACTTTATTTGAAAAATAAATTGGTAGGATAACTTGAATTTTTTTCACCATTTTACAAGGGAAATATGTATCTGAATCTGTGGGGTCAAGCCATGCTGTTGTTTGACCCTAGATTTTCTTCTCCAAGAAAAAAGAACAAATGCAGCAAGAGATCTTTATTATAATCCGTAATAAAAGCAAACCAAACTTGGTTTTTCTTTTAAGTTAGGGAGAGAGTTGAAGGATAAAATTAATCCAGAACCAGACATTTTTCAGTGCCCAATTTTTGTTAGTGCTTCAGAAATAGCAGGAAACTAATGTGATTTAATTGCTATCAGCCCACGGAATCAGCCTAATGATCAAAGGTATTTATTTGGGGGTTAACTCACAAGACAGAAATAAGGAATTGTAGCAGCATCCTGGAAGGGTGAGGCAAGGTCCAAGCTGTTCTCTGGCGAGCTCTGCCCTGGTCCGTCTCAGCATCCAAAATCCATGAGGTAGAGAGAACGCATAGTGCATCTCTGGTCTTAAGGGTTCCTGGTGGCCACGCCCAAGGGGCAAGTCCCTAGCAGCTTCCTGCTGCCTCACTAGGGGGTGGTGCTTCAGGGCATGGCACAACCACCCACCCACTGCAGGAAACTGCTAGGCGGAGACCACAGTATCAGTTTTGAGCTGAGCCCCACTACACCAGGCGGGCAGCTGTTCTAGCACTGGTTCCTAGCAGCAAGGTGATGGCAGTTTTTACATTTATTTATCAATTGTGCATGTGTGTGTGTGTGTGTGTGTGTGCATGCCCCTACATATGTATAGGTCAGAGGACAACTTGCTTGATTCAGTGCTTACCTACTACTGTGTGGGTTCTGGGGATCAAACTTGGCTCATCAGTCTTAGCTATAAGCAGGCTGGTGCCTTTAACATCTCTCTTGCCCTTGGTATATTTTCTTTTTAAAACAGAGATACAACCACATAAAAAGACTATGCTGTATCTTGAGGGGTTCTTTGTGCAACAGTGACTGAGTAGCCACTGAGACTTTCTTTTTCTTTCTTTTTTTTTTTTTTTGGTATTTTGAGACAGGGTTTCTCTGTGTAGCTTTGCGCCTTTCCTGGAGCTCACTTGGTAGCCCAGGCTGGCCTCGAACTCACAGAGATCCGCCTCTGCCTCTGCCTCCCGAGTGCTGGGATTAAAGGCGTGCGCCACCACCGCCTGGCGAGACTTTATTTTTAATAATGACTTTTACCCATATAATTTTTGAGATTATTTAAGCATTGTAAAAAATTAAGAAGGTAGTTTAAAACCTAGCTGTAATAAGTCGGTTTGAAAGACTATCAGATGTGTGTTTCTAAGTCCTTTGGGGGAGGCGGTTATTTATTTGTTTGTTTGTTTATTTGTTTATTTGTATGAGTGTTTTGGCTGCATGTGTGTATGTGCACCACATTCATGTTTGGTGCCTATAGAGGCCAGAAGGGGGTGCTAGATCCCTGGCTCTAGAGTTACAGACAGTTGTGAGTCACCATATGGGTACTGGGAGTTGATCCTGGATCTTCTGCAAGAACAAAGTGTTATTAACTGCTGAACCATCTCTCTAGCACCAGATATGTGTTTCTCTTTTGGCTAGTAATTTCATTTCATTGGCCAAATAATTAATGTTTTTTTGCAAGCGAGTATGTTTATTGACAGAGTTTTGGGTGCATGTTTGTGTATATCTGGGGTCTGGGTGGATGAGGAAGCCAAAGGACAACCTTGTCCGTTATTGTCACTCACCATGTACCTTGGTTAAGTGACTTGGGTCTCGCAGAGGAAAGTGCCTGTGTCTACCACCCCAGCACTAGGATTATATGTGTGGACCACCACACCTGGTTTTTTTTGTCTGGATCAAACTCAGGTCCTCATGTGTGCACAGCAGGTATTTTACTCACTGAGCATCTCCCCAGCCTGAATTGTCAGAGTTTGTTAGAAGAGGTAATTCTGTCAGGTCAGCTCTTTCATAACTGGGATGTTTGCGCTTTTCATATTTCCTTCCAGCGATATTTTTTACATTTAGAAAGCTAGAGAATAATTTCAGATAAAAGCGTCATTTAGTTATGCTAAAATACAAGTACCTGTTAGTGTACATTACTATTTAAAAAATACGAAACCATCTCTTTTGGCCTCAATTTTCTGCATTTCCCAACTTTCTTCATTCTTCACACTTGAAATGTTTTAAGCGAACCTAACTATAAAACAGACATATTTTTAAAACAATAGGCATAAATCATTGAAAAATTTATTTTTAAGGGCATAGACATATTGAATTTCGGGAGGTTATATTTTCCATTGAAAAGCAAATATTAAAATGAGAGAATCTAGCTAAGCCTTAGCTTCACATGTGAATGCGTGTATGGTGTAAGTCCTGATTGCTCTGTTACAGCTCACTCATTCCTACAACACCAGTGCTGCTTTTACAGCAGGGACAGCTGGGCCAACTCTGCTTTCTAGTCTCACTTGTTAGCAGTGATTCCTGGCATCTAATTTTTATATGTTTCAGGGAGCCCGAGGTCATATCAACAGTGGGTGCATACAGTCAAGGTAAGCATAAGCCTTTGGGTTCATCTTTTTTGTCCTCTAGAAAGTGTGGAGAAATGTTTGGAGAAAGTACTCTGGCTACACTTAACACTGTTTAATTTGAAATATGTATGTTTTATCATACTTTAAGTATATTTTTTGTTTATAGTTTGTTGATAATTATAAAGGAAATTTTAAAATGAAAATGTTTAGTTCACAGGGGAAAGGCGTATTTAAAACCAACACCTGCCCTTCTCTTTTCCTTCAGAACACCAGTGTGCTGGCTAGTTTCTAACAACTTGACACAGTTGGGAGGAGGGAGCTCAATGGAGGAAATGCCTCTATCATAGTGGCCTGTGGGCATGTGTGTGTGGCATTTTCCTGATTGGTGATTGATGTACTAGCCCACTGTTGCAGTACCACCCTGGGCAGGTGGTTTTGGGAGGTTTAAGAAAGGCAGCTGCATATGAGCTTGGAAGGAAGCCAGTGAACAGCACTCCTCCTCAGGTTCCTGCCTGAGCTCCTGCCCCGGCTTCCTTTGATGATGGACTCTAACCTGTATGATGTAATAAATCCTTCCTCTAGAGTTGGTATTCGTCAGTGAGCACTAAGGCGCAGTGGTAGGAGTGGATGGGAATTTTATTGGATTACATAGTTATGTTAGTAGTTTTCTTTAACATGAAGTCTTTATTGCCCCACATCAAACCAGCTGATAAACATTATATACTTTTTATTGAGAAACTTTAAATCTGTATTCAGTATTGTCCACATTACTCTTCTATCCAAACTTCAGTGATGAAATGACCCTTAACTGATGCTTTATACCAACTGAAAGAACAGAGTAGAATATTTAGACCCTGTTCTAAATTAGTATAAAATGTAAACTCTTAACAACACTGGACATAATTGTATAGGTCTTTAACTTACAATTCTTTTTCTGTACTACTGACAGTGCTTCATTTTCAGGACGGTTTGCCCACAAGTCTTCAAAACCATTTCTCTCTTTCAGAAAGGAAGTGCGTTGTTCAACACAGCAGTGACCAAAGCAACCCCTGCAGTGCGGACCGCATACAAATTCGTGAGTTTCCTCTGAGTTTCAGACTTGTGCTGATAACACTCATGTCTGGACGGTAGACATGTAAACTCAATTTGGGGGAGGATGTGCCCATGAGTGCCAGTGACCAAGGTGCTCCAGCTTGTGTGTGCACACGTCCATAGACAAGTGTCAGCCTCTGTTCTCTGTCATTAGGAGACATCTGTGTGTGTGTGTGTGTGTGCGCGCGCTTGTGTGCTTGTGTGTGTTTCTGTTTTTTCTTTAATGAAATATATTACTTTCCAGACTTCTTTTTAAGACAGTTTCATATATGAATACTGTATTCACATCACTCCCTTCCTCTGTCTCCATCTAGTTCCTCTGGTGTAACTCCCACCCTTAAATTGATGCCCTCCTATTTTTAGGTTATAATTATTACATATACATGTATGTGTGTAAGTTCATTTAAGTATATATGTATATGAGTTATAAATACAACTTGCTGAGTTCATTTAGTGTTGCTCATGAGTTTAGGGATGACCTCTTGTGGTTGGCTAGCCTATCAGGCCGTTCATTCCTGGAGAAGACAGATTCTCTCCCTTGCAGCTGACAGTAATTGCTAGTAGCTCTTTTCCTAGGAGTCAAGCCTTGTTAGAATTTCCCCATCCACAGGGCACATCAATTGGTGTAGTGATTTTTTAGATCTTATTTAGGCAGCCATATTGTTGAGATTTCCGGGTGCATCTTCACGGCTGTATATAGAAGATACTGTCTTGCAGCAGGCATCCTGTCCTGCTCCTGGTGACCCTTACAATCTTTCCATGATGTTCCATGAGCCTTGGCTGTAGGGGTTGGTTGTGTTGTAGATTTATCAGTGGGGCTGAGCACCCAGTCAGTTGTTCTCTGTGTTCGACCAGCTGTGGCACTGTAATTTAAAACAGGAGCCACTGGAGCCTGGAGGTCACCACTGGCAAGGTCAGGTGTCTGGCCAGGGAGCCTTATGGTTTGCCTCTCAGTCTCTGCCTTCCCAGCACTGTAACCAGCTCAGCAGCCCTGTAACCAGCGCTGCAGCGGCCCTGTAACCAGCTCAGCAGGTTCATGTCCGGCCTTTTACTTGGGTCTGGTGATTGAACACAGGTCTTCACAGCAGTGTAGCAAGATCTTTACCTTCCGAGTTATTGCCACACTGTGGATTTTATTTTTAGAATACACTTAACAAAATGTTTAGAGTGCATATTGAGCAAAATAAAGTTTGTTATTAAAACAATATTGTATAGAAAGGTATTTCCTTTATTCAATCTAAAAGTATTTTGTTTTATTTAAGTTATCAACAAAATTGTTTAGCAAATTTTGAAGCAGTCCACAGTGAGATCCTAGTTTGAAAATTGGGTTAATTCCTACAATATATTTTAAATGTTTCTTATTTCCTTGAGGAGAAAATTGTTGCTGGAAAATTTCTCTCGAGCTCCCAAGTCCCGCCAGCTCCCAAGTCCCACCAGTCCCAGAAACCACTTACAAAATAAACACACAGACGCTTACATTATTTAAACTGCTTGGCCATTAGCTCAGGCCTATCATTGTCTAGCTCTTACTCTTATATTTAGCCCATTTCTATTAATCTCTACTTTGCCACGTGGCTCGTGGCTTACTGGTACCTTACATCTTCCTTGTCCTGGTGGCGGCTCCAGGCAGTCTCTTCTCCACCTTCCTGTTCCCTCTCTTCCCTTCTCTGTTAGTCCCGCCTATACTTCCTGTCTGGCTACCGGCCAATCAGTGCTTTATTGATACAGAGTGATATCCACAGCACTTCTCCTTTTTTTTCTTTTTCAAAAAGGAAGGTTTTAACTTTAACATAGTAAAATTACATAAAACAAAACAATTATCGAGCAAGAATTATAGTTACAATATTAAAGAAGATATCCTATCTATCTTATATTTGTGAGTTTAAGGTTTTATATCTAACTTATCTTTTATCACAACTAAGGAAATTACAACTATCTAGTCTTCAACCACATCAAAGACCTCAGAAGGATATAATACTACCTGAGAAATGGGAGAAGGAAGTAAGCAACTTTCGGGAGTCTTGCAGGGTAGACAAGAGACAGCTGACAGCCTGGACAGTCATTCAAAGTTCTCTTGTAAAGTTGGGGCATCTGTTTTCAGCTCACAGGCCTAGAGTATCTCAGTCATTTTTTTTGTGTGTGTCCTGTAGAATGTCTGGCAGTTTCCTCTGCAAAGCAGGAACCTGAAGGACCATTTTGTCAAGCAAAGTTCAGTGGTCACCTTCCTATGGGTCCTGCATGTCCAGTCGATCAAGCAGTCCAGGCAAGAACAGTTTCTTGCCCAAATGGCTATTTTTGCCAAGGTGAAGATAAATTCCATATGGAGTGTCTTCGATGCCCATTCTCCTCTGAAATAAATCCAGTGTTGCCAGGAGCAGACATGTCTCACTGTCTAGAATGTCTAAATTTTTAAAACATTTTAAATGCCATATTCTGTAGGTCTTTGAAGTATTTGAAGATTACCTATCTATCTGAAATATATCTATGTATATCTAGAAGACTTAACTAACATGGCTGCAAATATGATTATCATAGATGACTAATTATTAATCTATTTCTTAATTATCCATTACAATTTTAAATGAGTTACATAAACATAATACCTCAAACAAAAGTAGAAATATACAGTATAACAAAATCAACTTTAAGTTTGTATCAATAAGCTAAAATTTATAACAATGTAAAACATTTTAAACAAGTTGTTTTTTAAAAGTAGATTCATTAATCTACCCTTTTATCCTGTCATCTGTATATCCTATATATCTATATCATATCCCCTTTTCTTTTTTAGAAAGAGATTGTATTTATAATTAACCTGTTTTAAATAAAAATATTGGTTTTTCTCTGTCCCATACCAGAGGGCTCTTCTGATATGGGACAAAAGAATCTTTTAACCTTTTATTTTAGGAATATGTCTGGGTTTAGAGAGGGAGTGAGCCCATTCCATCTCCAAAGCCAGATTGGTATATTTGGGAATTTGGGCGTAGATTCTCTTACTACTTCCTGCTGGAGGGGGGCGCTGTATCTTATGGGGA